>NKCJ01000361.1:0-42692 GCA_003947015.1 Fusarium sp. AF-6
GCTGCTGTGTGAACACACGAACCCCCCAGCCCCGGCCAGCTACCCCGTCCGAGTTGACCTAGAGACAAGGGTTCAAGCGTCGTCCCATGGACCCGGTGGAGGATTTACCAAGCACGCGCCCGCCGACGCAAAGTCCTCCAGTGACAGTGCCCTCTGGCCCGCCCCCGCAAGCAACTTGGGTAGCCCAGCCCATGGCGTCGACGCCCCCGTCTCCACCCCGTCCTACATACCGAGCGGCGGTGCTGGTGCTGCTGCGAGTCAGTCGATTGCTGCTGCTGCTACACTGATCAGAGTAAAGAGAGACGAGAGAGAGAGACGAGAGGTATTAAGCCATCGTGGGCTGCCCCCAGCTAGACCTTTCCTAGGGGGAAGAAGCCTGGGCCTTGGATGTTTTGTTTCTCTTTTCTCTTTCTCTCGCGTCCAAGGTGCCTATCTATTTCCATTTCTTGCTTCTTGTAAACCTCCTCCCCCCTTGGATACTTGACGATGCCCTTGTAAATCGCTTCACCACTGTCGCTCCTAGAACAACAACAAAACTACAAAGTCATTCTCTCTCAGGTCTCACTCTGGCGATCTAATTAACTATCTCCCCCGGTCTTATCGACCGCAGCCTGCGTGCGCTGCATCGCATCGCATTCGCATTCCTCCCCCCACAGAGACAATCGCCCAAAATGCCCACCACCGTCAACGCCCTCCGCGCCTTTGAGGCTCCCCCCGTCCCTCCATTCGCCGAATTCGAGCGCCGTCGCTCCACGGCCTCTTCAATGTCCAACAGCAACAGCATCGGAGGAGGGCTCCAATCCCCTCCTCTTCCTCCCAAGACGAGATCGGGAGCAAGACCGCGAAGCGCAAAGTTCTCCGCATACCGTCTGCGCAGCAACTCGGGCCTCTCTCTGCACACAAACGAGGATATTCTTCGCCAGTACACGGACTACTACCCTGATGGCTCCCCGCGCACTGCTGGTCTGTACGGTAGTGGACAGCAGCAGCAGTGGTCTGGTGAGAGGCTGAGGAGCATCGACTCGATTGCTTCTAGTCAGAGGTCTAGCATTGCGTTTACGGATTCGGATGGGTCTGCCGATCTGCCGATCCCTGATCTTGTAGGGCGGGATATGTTTGATCAGGTCATGAGTGATCCTGCTGCTAGTAGTCAGCTGTGGAAGTTTGCTGCGAGTCGAGGAGTTGGGCAGAATGTCGACTACCTCATGAAGGTGAGGCAGTTGACTTATTCACGTATCGTATTTTATACTGACCTCTTCATTTAGATTCGCGATTACATCCACTCATTAGAGCAGGTCGTCATCCAGCTCTCGACGATATCAACCTCTTATACCTCCATCACAGCTACATCGCCCATCAACCTCCCGTCCCCGATATCCCGGGCCCTAAACACAAACATCAAGCATCTGACGACCTCTCTAATCCCGAGCTTGGAAAACATGTTTCTCGAGTCCAAGGCCTACGTCGAGCAGCGCATCGTGAGGGAGATTTTCCCCGACTTTGTAAAGCAGCAGCTCTCTCAATGCACCAGCCTCGCCCTCTCCCTCGATGTGGAAGGCGACTCGCCGCCGAATCCGTACCCCGGTCTAAAGGGTTCGTTCTGTCTCAGCGATCCCTCACGGTCAGGGAATCCTATTACTTTTGCGTCGGATGAATTTGAGGATCTTACGGGCTACTCGCGCAACGAGGTTCTCTCGCACAACTGCCGCTTCCTACAAGGTCCACAGACAGATCGTGAGACCATCTCAAGGGTGCGCTCAGCGATATGGCGCAACGACGAATGCACCGAGCTTATCCTGAATTTCCGAAAAGACGGCACGCCATTCTGGAACCTCCTCTTCCTCTGTCCTCTCCTCGACACAGCTGGAAAGCTCAAGTTCTACCTCGGCGCTCAAATCGATGTTTCCTCATCAATTGAAGGCGCGGATGATCTTGTAAAGATGCTCGGTTATGGCGCTGCAGAGGAGGACAAGGTATCGACGGATAGAAACAGCTCTCGATGGGGAGGCAGCGACGGATCTCAATGCGACCCAGAGCCTGAGGATCCCATCGGCATGAAGCCCATACAACTCAAGGCTCCCAAGAAGGGTGGCTTCTTCAAGTCGTTCAAGAAAGTACCTCCTCCGCCTCTATCACCACCTTCCAGTCCCCGCAGGAGCTCCGATAGACCACGATCATCCGCCGGCCCGATATTCGAAAAGACGTATAGCACACGGACAGTTTTGAAGCGCCTATCTACGCAACCTGACATGCTCATGACGACCTACTCTCGCTACATGATCCTCGAACACGTCCCCTCATATCCAGCATCATTAGGCGCAATGCCTCTCGACCAAGAGATGAAGTACCCTCCTAAACTAAGCATATCCTTCTTCTCCCCCGCCATGGTCGAAGCCCTAGACCTAAACATGTCACCCGAAGCCGTAGTAGGCAAAGACGTGTTCGACGTTTTATCCGAGCAATTGACCCTCCCGTCAGTAACAAAAGCCTTCAAGACAACAGTACGCGACCTAGTCGTTCGCGACGGAAAGTCAGTATCCCTCGACCTAGCGCTAGCAAACCACATCCCACGAAGAGCAAACATGACACGCGTGATGAGCGGCGAAAGCGAAGGAGGGCAAAAGAAGCCAGCCAAGATGATGAGCCACTGGACACCACTCAAGGATGGTGAGGGTAAAGTTAAGTTTGTCGTCATGGTTGTTTCGCCAATCTAGACAATACAACATATAAAAACGAAAAGGAGTAAACGACGAAAAGGAGTTTTTTTTATATCACGAGAAAGGGCGGCTACTCTCTATGTTTATCTTTTTTTTCTTGTATACATGATGCATTGCTGGGTGTAAGGATATTGTATTTAATCTAACGACGGGAGAGAATGATACCACGACATTTTGTAAATTCACACAAAATTCCAAACCTTTGGGACTTTTACTTGTTTCCCACCACACTTGAGACGTCAAGATATGCCAAGCGATGATAACAAGCTCCGCATAAACGATTGGCATCCCAGCTGACAATGCCATTGACACGCTAACGTCATATCTTTGGTTCCCCGCCCGTTTGTTCAGCTCTGATGGAACAAGGTCTTGACCGTCGTTTCAGGGGGAGGCCAACGGCGGCGCACACCTCTCCACCAGAACCTCGGCAGCTCCATGAAACGGGGGGCTTTCAGCTGTGCGTGCTTCAACATGCAAGTGATTTTTCCATGATTAGAGTTTGAGGCTTGCACAGATACAGCAAGTAGACAGGTCGTGCCAAGTACATGCATGATTCAATGCCCTCTTTGACGAGTTACCATTGTCAGACACACAGACACGCACTAATCTATTCGACAAGAGTAGCTGGAACTACCGTCCCTGCGAGGTGACGGATGACACCTGAAACCCGTACAAGATAATCTATCATCGACTCGCTACCAAGCCGAGTGTTCTCGCACTTGTCACTGTCGAATCTGTACGCCGCCTTGCGTGGGCCTGACCAGAGCCTGGTTGCCGTAAACGGTCCAGAGTGGGCTTCCGAGGTGATGGACTTCTTTTCGTAGTGTCGACCGACGAGAACCCATTGCAGAAGCTTGGGATACACCCTTGTTGCTTCCACGACAGACCTGACCACCTTTCCACCGTGTCTGTCTGTAGTAATGTAAGATAGCCGAGCTCCATGGCGAACAAGCAGTTTGAACGATTTCGAGGCACCGATATAGCCAGCAAACATCAATGCAGAACCCTTGTCACACCACTCACGCTCAAAGTCAAAGCCAAAGTTGAGAAACAGCTTCAAGAGATCAGTATTCTCCGTCCGGATAGCCATGCATCCCGCGCTGAGGCCAGAATCAGGCTGAAAGTTGACAACCCGAGGGCGACATTCCCTGGGAACACGTCGCAGGATGGCCCTGAGTCTCGAGGACGAGGGCGTCAGTGGCATCAACCTAATCAGAAACGACGGCTCATTCTCTGCGAATCGGTAAAAGTCAAACTCCCCGCTCAGAGCGTACGCCCTCGAGACGGAACCCCAGTTGATCAAGGTCGACAAGAGGCTCGGGTTGCCCACCATGGTGCCATAGGGGTCCAAACCCAACCCAATCAGCTCTCGCACAAAGTCCATGTCAGATCCAGAATTTCGGAAATCCATGCCGTCAAACGTCTGCGGATCGGCGCCGTGCTTGAGCAAGCTGCGGACCATCTCAATGTTGCCAGTAACGACTGCGTGACCCAGTGGCGTTGTCCCTTCAATGTCTCTAGCGTTAGGGTCAGCACCCGCTTCCAGGAGCAGATCAACCATCTCTTGGAGATCGTATTCGGCAGCTGAATTAATAGGTGTCAACAGTTCCGTGTCTCGAGCGTTGACGTCGGCGCCGTGAGAGATGAGCATCCGAGCCATGTTGCAAAAGAGTGTAGGGTCAGCTTCAAGAGCGTTATCCCTCGCGCAGGCTTGGATCAGCACATGTAAAGGGGCGGATAGGTTTCCTCCATAGTAGACCGATCCCATGCCAACCTTGCTACGTGCATTCAGGACGAAGCGTAGGAGCCTCTTCGTGGTATCTTGTTCATCTGCCGAGTCAGACAGACCCTGAAGTCCTGATCTTTGCAGCAAAGCCCTATCCCTGTTAGCAATGACCTCCATCCCTGGTAGAAATACTTACCAATACTCATCGGCATGAGCTACAAGGTGGTCGATGAAGATCTTGAGGACCTTTTCTTGGTGCGAAAAATCTGGTCCCCCGATGGTTTGCTGGTACTGACAAATGGCATGGATGGGCGGTTGCGAGAGATGAAACCACAACCTGCCTTCAGCCAGGTAAGCATCCAGACACTTCTCGATAAAAGAGTACACCTTCTTGGGCGCCGTAAAGATGTTGACCTGAAGCAGTTTCTGAATCTGGAGGTAGCCCTGAACAAGAGCATTGTACCCGTTCGGCCAGTGTTCCTGGCACCCAGCCACAAAGCCAGTGAATCCAAGCTCTAGAAGCTCAACCATGGGTGAAATGAGGGCCTGCGATGCCGTGTAGCTGAGAAGAGTGCATCCATCACAGGGCAGGATGGCAGACTCCAACTCGTCCTTGGAAATGTGGTTGAGAAGGGAAGAAAACAAGCCCCCGGAACTCGGTCGATGACGACTAACTGCGTCTGCTATCATGTGACCAAGTCTTCTCTGCTCCGTCAACCGGATACTTTCAGGGGTTCGGCCGTGGAATGGGCGAGAGACCAGCTGTTGGGCATGGAGACCTCCAGAGAGGCCTGTAGAGTCCACTGGGTCAAGCACTGAAATGCCATAATCCTGCTCCCGGTCTTCCTCCGGGTCCAGAAGCGATTCTTTCAGATATTCAACCACCTCGTTGTTGCCTCTCAAAATAGCCCAGAAGAGCGGCGATCTCCCGGACGAATCCGTAGCTGTCAAGTCTGCTCCAAACTTGGCCAACACCTTGATGCACTCCAAAGATCCAGCCTTGGCAGCCAGATGGGCAGGTGACAGTCCATTCTTGGGGGTGGTTGCGTCAATCTCATCAATCAAAGGTGTCGCCAAGATGAGAGTCTCCAAGACGTCACGATGACTGTTTGCCGCAGCAGTCTGAAGGGCATTGTAAGTGTCCCCATCTTCCTCCTCAAAGACGCACTTCCAGTCCAAGTTGTCTGGCTCTCTCTCGATGATTTCTTCCAGCACAACAACTTGGCCATTCTGGCAAGCAGCGATCAAGGCATTGTATCCATCAGAAGCAGCCAGGGCCGGATCTGCGCCATTTTCGAGCAACGCACAAGCTATCTCGCTCTTGTGTTGACAGATTGCCTCGGTCAACATGGACCAGTGGAATGACACTCCTCCTTTTGACCCATTTTTGCCAAACACATTCGTGGGCAGTAGATTAGGATCCATCCCACGCTCGATCAGCTTAATGACGACCTGCACAGCGAACTGTGTCTCCAGGAGAACGTGGAGTTTGTCAAAGGTTTCGAATTGACGAGCCATCAACTCCGTTGGTCTGGACCTGCTGAGCAGTGTTCGTACCATTGCAAGGTCTACATCGTCTAGCAATGCAGCCTCGAACAGCGACACACCGAGGAGCTTATCCCATACACGATGTACGCTAATACCGGTATCGACGAGTAATTCAACAAGGTGGGATAGCTTATGGTGCACTGCCTGTTGAAGCAGCAACACAGCCTGGAAGGATGTCGCGAACAAGTTCGGGCTATCGAAATCTAGGGACGGCAAGAGTTGCAGTGATCCCTCCGCAGCTTCCAAAACGGTCGTGATGAAAGGATACTGCCAGCCTTGCCAATATGGCTGGCCATCTGTTCTCTTCGCCTCTGCGATGTAGAGAATCGCGCACTTGCCAGTCTCGTTTTCATAATCGGCAAGGACACCACGCTCGACTAGACATCGGATTGCCAGGTTGATAAAGCCGGACAAGAAATACAGAGAAGAGGGATGAGTGGTGGTGCCAGTTCCAGATAGTAACGGAAGAATGACGTCGCAAAATCGAACCCAAAGATGACGATTTGCATTGTCTCGCGATTTCAGAACCTCGGGTGTAAGAAGCCTCTCGTAGCCTTCCCTCGTGATATGAGGGAAGCATGATGGATGCGCAGTCGGGACGGCAAATGCACCATACCGACCAGCAGTGAGCTTGGTATTGGTAATGATAGTCTCGGCCACAGTGCTGCCATTAGAGAACTGCCAAGGCAACTCCCGACACTTGTCCAGAACCACTTGTAAAAGCTCGTTCGAGGCAGACATGTTAAGATACTTGAGCAAGAATCTGTTGTCATTGATCGACTCGGGGATGATCTCGAACACCTTTTTGACGAGATTTGCATCACCCCATTGAACGGCATACTCAGCGAGTCGCTCGTTTCCTTTCAAAGTGAAATGTCCTCGACAAGCCTCCAGCATGAAACGGGCGGCTAATGGAGCTGGCTGTCGTAGTCCTCTAGGGGGCTGTGCAAGAGTGTCGATGTAGGCAAAGGATGCCACCAGAGGAGTAAAGCCAAAATAATCCTTCTTGCGTATATTCTCATTCCTGCATGGATCATGGTCCCAAAGCCACTTGAGAAGAGCGACATCGTTTGTTAGTGCGCAAAGGTGCCAGATTGTGCGTCCATCCTTGTCTGTGTCCGTCGTTGAAGCTCCATGGTCCAACACCAGCTTTGAAAGAGCCGAAAGATCTTCGACAACCATGATTGGTGTTCGCTCGTTGGAGTCTATCGCCCCCATGTCTGCTCCAGCAGTGATGAGAATGTCCATGATCTCAAGCTGCGAGCCCTCGGTGGCCGTGTGGAGAATAGTACCAGAAAGCCCATTCTTGCCGAATGGGAGGTTGGGATCGAATCTTGGGTCGCTCGTGAGGCGCTCAATCAGAGTCACATCAAAATCCAGCACCGCGTTGCGTGTAACTTCGGGGATATGATGGTCTTCCAAGGTTGTGATCTTGCCGGATTCCTCTGCGAAAGAGAACTTGATATTGGCGTGTTTCATAAGCTGAGACACCGTCTTCTGGAGCTCCCCATACTCCAAAGTCTCGCTCACGATATCGGCCAATGTCAAGTCGTAAACAAAGGTGAGCAAGCGTGCGAATCTCGCCTTGTGAAAGAGACCACGCATCACCAGCGTCTCTCGTTGCATGAGCTCGAGAAAAGCACCATCCAGTTTGCTTCCTCCCTTCATGATGCGGGTAAAGATGGCTTCATGCTTAGTCGTCATCGCGACCCAAAAGGCCAGGCCTGCGAGAGATACCTCATCGGCGTTCTTCCAGTTATACTTGTAAGTGCAGTCAGCACCTTCATCAAGAAGGTGAAGGATGGTGGCTGCTCGTTCCACGTCAGAGTCTCCGCCAACAAGCAAAGAACCCCATGACTCTGGCTCAGCGCGAGTTGCGAGGACCTTAGTGCCCATTAGAGAGCAAAACAGAGGAGTTCCCAGAATGCTGGTCTGGTTGATGTCCGCACCCATAGAGAGAAGATCTCTGCAAAGGTTCGGCAAACCAAGCGCGGCAGCGATGTGAAGTGACGACACTGATCCATCACACAGAGCATCTGTGAGCTCCAGCAGCAGTCTCGGTGAAAGCGCCAAGGGTCCTAATGCTCTTGGGAATGTCTCCCTAGCGTATTCCAAAACCCACTGCACAAAGCTGTAGGATCTTTGGATCCGGAAGAGAGAGCAGACCTGTGGCCGTAGCTTCTGCCAGTACCTCTCGGCATATTCCGGCCAACGCGTCGCTGCTGTTCGATAGTTCGTTGTGATTCGTCGTGATTGTACCAATGCAATCTCCTTGTTGTACTCTGCCGGCTCGCGATCATTGTCGGAAGAGTTGAGTATTGTCAACCAAGCAGAAACCTCCTCAGCACTCGGCTCAGTCTCGTCGCGTGTCTGTGGCCGAGATTCGACCATCTCAGTGTCAACATTGTTCGACATGAGCTGAGGAATCGAGTTGGAACCCAAGATGGAGAATTGCAGTACGATGTCTTGAAGGGATTCTGATGATCCAAGAACAAAACCAAGCTTAGAGCGATTGTCCAGGAGTGATGATCTCGCAGCTTTGAGGCCATCTGGAGTCGCATAGGTGTGAAATGACTGAATAGCGCTGATCAGCATCTCGCATCCGTCCAGCAGCGGCCAGTCGGTAGTCTCGGTAATGGGCATATCATTCTCGCAGTTTTCGCCCAGCTCAACGATGAGCGACTCAAGGCTGAAAAGAGCCCCAGCGAGTAGCCTCAGTTCAACTATCAACGGCTTCAGGTCACTCTTCAGAGGAGATCCTTCTCTCAGGCGAGTGCTGATGTTCGCGCAGGCAGCGAGTGTTGACGCCTTCAGCTCGCTGATGCGATTCAACATGGCTGATTGTGTCGGAGACATTTTGCAAAGCACTGCGCGATAGTTAGAGGCCCTTCAATTATATGTCGTATGATGTTCACGTACGTCTTGATAGAAACTCTGACTACCTAGTCGGGCTGATATTTTTGTTGAACGGGGCTGAGGTGCAGCTCCAGCTGCAAGCCACTGAAAGCTCAAGCACGAAGAGCTCAAAATGGTATCTCCCACGAAGCCAGGAGGCAAAGAAAGTTCAATGCCCAAGAATGGGCATGGCTGAGGTTGATGAGAAAAGAAACCACACAGCAACGGAGTCGGAAGCTGAAAAGTTGATTATCGTGTCCTCGAGTGCTGATAGTAGGTAGGTAGTAGCCCAAGGTGATATAAGGATGCGACAAAACAAGAGGTCGCGGGACGTGATCATCTATATAAATAGATATAGACTAACGTTTCTGAGATGAAAGAAATATTAGCCCATAGTCATCGGGAAGATGAGAGTAAGAAAGCGCGCCGTCCGCGAAGGTTGAGAGGGTGAAATTATGCGAAGCTGTTGGTCGGTTTGGCATCCTCTCCAAAATGTCATCAACGCGGGAAGGAACAGAGGGGTGCTCGGACCATCCAGTGCGAGATTGCGCACATGTTCACTGTCCAAACGGCGATGTGATATCTCCTTACTTGCGCGGGGACTGCCATTAGGTACTGAGCAGGGATCTAGACCAAGTATGATAAGTCTCTTCTTATTCTCACTAAAATTAAGATAAGAGATTAACTTATTCTTATATTATTTTTATATAAAGTCTTAGATAGTGCTTTAGTAGTGGGGATAAATGCGCTCTGGTCGTCCCCGCGCAAGCAAGGAGATCGCCTTAGACAGGAGAGAAATACGTTTACATGCGTATCAGGTCTTGACAGTTAGTCACAGGCTCAAAGTGACCCGTTAGATCGTTGTCTCCTCTTCTCCCTATGGAATTTCCTCCAGTTAAAGAGCAGGTTTAATAAGCCATAGCCTCAAACACAGTGTGTATGCACCCCTCGCGAAGGATACACTTTTAAGGCACCCACGCGGGTTAAGAAAAGAACGAAATACTAATATATATATATTAGCTTATTACTCTCTAAATATAATTAGAAGAATATAATAGGAATAAATAAATCTTCTTTAAATCTTCTTTATTTTTATTATATTTAATTTAAATTTACTAATTCTAGTTAAGAACCCTTAGTTTATCCTTTGAGGAGTTCTGCTATCTCGTTTATTTCTTAACGGACATGACACCACGAACCACATCTTACGTTAATAATATAAACAATTGCATAGTTATATTCTCGCTTGAATGGGTATTTAAGCGGACACCGCCTCGACAACTTGGCGATCCATGGTGAATAATGTCGGCGATGGTGTTGGAGGGAGGATGTGATGCGGAAGACGCCTTGGAGCAGGTATGAGGTCAAATGAGCCGTAGAGTTGGGACAGTAATCCGCAGTAGAGGATCGCAGTTTGAGCGACGAGGCGATAAATGGCGATAGTTGAGTTATCGCCTCGTGTGTGCGGGTAGGTGGTGTTGATAAATAGTTGGCCTTCAGCAAATGTGATTGAGGAGTTTGCCTTTGGTTGCCTGGCTCCTGCATGTAACAACTCTAATGAAACTTCGGGTCGGGCCTTCCCAAGCATTGTTAATTGCTTAGGTATCTAGGTTATCATGAGTGAACCACATTGATAATGTAAGCCTCAAGAACTATGCCACAAACTCGCAGGCTCGACAGGCGCTCCTTGAGTTTGCTCAGGCCCGCTCCAACCTCCAACTCGTCGATACGATCATACCTCTAGAGGACTACACGACGCGTCTCGATTTAATCGACCAGATCAGAAAAGATGTGATTACCACTTTCCCATACTCTGAGATCACCAGACTTCAATTTTGCTTCTTGATCAGAATGCCGCTGTCAGGCCTACGGTGGATGATTCAACTGACTCGTGACGTCGACGTAAGCTTTGTGAAGATGCAACTTGATGGCTTCCGTCAGGTGTCGGATTTCCGTGAGTGGTCCTTTCTAAATGCAGCCGTTTTCAGTTGCGATTTTGCTAACAATAAAAGTCCTTGACCCGAGAACATGCACAGAGAAAACAAGGGAGCGACGCGACCAACCGAAAGATCATTGCCTCGGGCTCGACGAAAATGTTTACACTGCACCCCCATGTTTGTCACATTCTCCCTTTCGCTTTGTGCAAAAAGAAATCTACTCAGGACATCAACGTGCGGTTAGTTATGAAGTTCTGTCTTAACCTTCCTCGCGATGACGACACTGAGAAGATACTTCGATACCTCGCTAGGGAGCCACGAGGGTCAAGAAATAAACGAGACCCCAGAACAGTAGAGGGTATTAATAGACTTATCATAAATATAGTAAATAATTGTATATAAAATATATAATATTATTATAATATTATGAATAACTTAAGAGTATTTTTGCTAATTTCTTCTTAACTTATTTTATATCTCTAGAAGAGGATAAGGTAAGATATTGACACCGGTGTCTCCCGAGCCCGCTGTTGCATGACTGGTGGGGACGAGGCTATTTTGGCCTCAAATTTCTAGGAGCAACCCCTCAGGCCAATGGCTTATCAATGGTCGAGCTACAATTCGTATGGATGCCACGATACATCAAGCAGGGTCGCGACAAGGCCTCCAGGCCCATCAACCTTATGGGACAGCGAGATGAGATCACGAATATTTTTTTTCCAGGCTAACGCACTTCTATGGACAACACACACAATCTTGTCAGATGGGCCCTACATGCCAGGAGTGCCCTGTGACGAACTGTGTCAGCGCTCATAATGCCCATACCCGCAGACCAGTTTGGACTGGCTCAGTCTTCAAAGTTTATCGACCTACACCCGATATTCCAATGTTTCAGCGAGCAATCCAGATCCAATGGGCGATTATATGCGCTGCCGCTGTTTCTGGTTATGCCCAGGACGTCGAGCTGAGGTTAGACCGAGATGAGGATGACGCTGGGGCAGCACAGCAAGGAGACCTGAGTAGGTCAGATATCCTGGAGTGGATAGATGAGGTTCAGGAGGAAACTGGGCAGGAGGAGGAGGATAAGAAGACACCATCTACAACCGCGTCAGAATACTCTGCGTCCTGATCCGGAGAGTAATCATATTCTCGCTTGAATGGTTTATTTGCCTATTATCAACGTAAGATGTGGTTCACTGCAACTGGTAGTGCGACGTGGGTAGGTATCTAGGTTGTCATGAATACATCCCCCCAGTTGCAGTGAACCACAGCTTACGTTGATAATGTAGGCAAATAAACCATTCAAGCGAGAATATGACTATGCAATTGTTTGTGGCTAGTATAGCATCTAGTTGATGTCCCATTCAAACTCCCAACTCCAACCCAAGTTGTCATAAGACAACTGTAATCATGAGTTTCCTGATCCAGGCTCCCATTATCCCCATGTTCCGCCGCCACCACCGCCTCTACCTCCCTTCCGCTGCGCACTCAAACGCCAGTCATCCTCGTTTGCAAACTTGTTATACAGTGGCTGGATCCTCTCTGCCTTCTTCCTCTTGCTCAGTCGGTCCGTTGGCGCAACCTTGAAGAATGTCGGCGCAGCCTCCACGAGCCACTTTGGCTCGATGCTCGTTGTGCAGTGCATGTACTCCTTGGTCGTCAGTACAAGCTCGTGATAAATCACCCACTCGGCCTGCTTGCCAAACAGGGCTGAGCTTGGATGCAGGTATACAGGCGTCCCCTCAGTCAGAGTCTTGTATCCCTCCTGCGGGTCCTTGCGTGCGGCGTTGCGGAAGAAGCCTGCGCATAGAGCACGGCGCACCTTTTCAGTTGCGCGTCCGCACGAGGCGATAGGATGTTTGTACCGATCCATAATCTTAACGATCTGGTCACGAACATCCTTTGCTCGACGCATAGAACGCGCCTGGATAAAGTTCTCAAAGCACCAAGGAGCTGAGTATCCGCTGTGCTTCCACGAGTTGTACACGTTGAGTAGGGTGAGATGATCGCCATGAGGGTCGTGGAATTTTGCCTTCTTTTGGTCAGCTTGCGACTGCTTCTCCTTGGGTCGATAAAACACGGTCGAGATGTTGAGCATGGAAACAATGCTGAGCACTTCTTCGGCGCACTCAAGCTCGACAGCAGCGATAAGGACCTTGGCGAGGGAGGGCTCCATGGGGAAGTCGGCCATCTTTCTGCCCAGCCGGGTAAGGAGGCCTTCGTCGTCCAGGGCGCTAAGCGCGTACAGCTCTTCCAGCGCAGTAAGCATGGTGTTGATCGGAGGAGGGTCCATAAAGTCGAAATGCAGCAGGTCGTTGATGCCCATGGCCTTGAGCATAAGAATCGTCGTAGACAAATTCTGCCGCTGGATCTCAGGGATGGTAGTTGGCAACATCTCTGACTGATACGCAGCTTCTGTATACAATCGGAAACACTTTCCGGGACCGGTTCGGCCGGCTCTGCCAGATCTTTGGTTCGCCTGAGCTTGTGAAATAGGGGTAACCACCAGCGAGTCCATTCCCAGCTTGGGATCGTATGCATTCTGCTTCACGAAACCGGGGTCCACGACGTAGTAAATCTCATCGATGGTGATCGAAGTCTCGGCAATGTTCGTGGCGATGACAACCTTGCGGCTGCCAGGGGGCGCTGGCTCAAAGATTCGGCTCTGCATCTCGGTGGGAAGTGACGCGTAAACAGGGAGAATGATGAGGTCGGGCACGTTAGGCCCTAGCGCCTTCATTCTCTCATACAGGACCTCGCAAGCTGTGTCAATTTCTTCCTGACCTGTCAAGAACAGCAGAATGTCACCCTTGGGCTCGGTAAGGTGAATCTGCATGACCGTGACCAGAGCCGCATCCAAGTAATCAGATTCGGGCTCCCTGGAGTAGAGAACTTCAACAGGGAATGTTCGGCCGGGAATGGTGAAGATCGGGCATTCGTTAAAATAAGCCGAGAACTTGTCGGCATCGAGAGTGGCAGATGTGACAATGACCTTCATGTCAGGTCGTCGTTTAAGCGTCTTTTTCAGCAAAGCAAAGAGCACATCGGTGGCAATGGTACGCTCGTGAGCCTCGTCAAGCATGATACACGAGTACCGTAACAGGTCCGGATCAACGAGAATCTCACGTTGAAGCATACCATCTGTCATGTACTTGATCTTGGTGGCCGGGCTTGTACAGTCCTCGAAACGGATCGTGTAGCCAACCTCTTCTCCGAGCTTGCAGCCAACTTCTTCGGCGACTCGCTTGGCAACTGACATGGCAGCGACACGACGAGGCTGTGTACAGCCAATCATGCCATCGTTGGCAAAACCAGCTTCGGCCAGGTATTGTGTCAACTGTGTCGTCTTTCCGGAACCTGTCTCTCCAACAACAATCAAGATCTGGTTCTCCTGAACAGCCTTGATAAGTTGACTTCGGAAGACAAAGACGGGCAGCGACTCTCGTTGCTCCTTGATGCTCAGGTTTGTACGCTTGCCCAGGGACTGGCCCTTTGGAATGACGGCCTTTTTCCATTCGGGAACCTCCTCTGACTGTTGGTTCTTTCTCGCGTTCCTGAGGTCGCTGGCAAATTGTCGCTTGTCAGGGTCTGCCATGGGATCCTGCCACGCGGTAGAAAGATTCTCCTTAGGCTCATCCTTGGCAGCAACCTCAGCTTCTTGCCGCTTCAGTTCTTTTCGCTCCTTGGACAGAGCAGTTCCCGACATAGCTGCTCTGTTCATAGAGCCGTCTGGCGCCTTGACAACTCGGATTGGCGATAACTCCAGCGATTGCTTGGTCTGACCAGCCAGGAAAGGAGGCTCCTCCTCGCGCACTTCAATATCGACATCCTCTTCCAATTCCATTTCGCCATCGCCGCGTAACGTCGCGTTGTAGTCTTCCTCCAGGTCGGGGTAGTCAGAAGCCTTGGCTACTCCTGATGCGATCAGTTGTCTTATCTCCCACCTCTCTGGTGAGGTCATTCTCTTCTTTTGTCGTCGTGGCGGACCCAAGTTGTCTCGTGGACCGGCTAATGGCTCTACAAAGCCATTCCTTGCTCCTCCTCCCAGTGCTTCCATATTGGCGCCAGTCGTCATGCGGGCTTGAGGTTCCAGATCTTGACCAGTTTCTTGATCAACGTCCTTCATCGACAGCCCAACTCTACTCCCTTCGATGCTTGTAACCTTCACCCAGACCTGTTGTCCCCGTGTCAGGAGATCAGAAGGGTGACTGACTCGCTGCCCAGCAACCATGCGCGAGACATGGACCAAACCGTCAACTTTGCCCCTAACATTGTGCAAGTTGACAAAGGCGCCAAAGTCCTTGATGCCTGTGACATGTCCCTCGTAAACCTTGTGTAATTGTGGCGCATCGTCCATCTCGGGTGCTGGAGCATTGCGAAAGCGGTCGTCGTCGTCGTCGTCGTATCGTCGGCGACCTCGTCGGTCCTTGCGCGAATCGCGATGGCCATCTCGCCAGTCTTCGTCGCCTCGTTCTTGCGACCGTGATCTCGATCGGTATTTGTCTCGCCTGCGCCGCTCTCTCGAGCGCGATCGGTCTCTTCTCCTCCGCCTTGAATCTTTCTGGTCGTCCTCAGGGCTTCGACTCCGTTTCCTCGCGGTCTTGTCCTTTTTCGTCTTTGGTTCCAAGCCTTCGAGAAGCGCAAGGGTATCATCGATCGCATCCGCTCCACCATCAGGTACGGGTTCCTTATCCGGCAGCGCAAGTCCGCTAAAGACCTTTTCCTTCTCCTCGAGCGTTCGCGTGTGGTGGTGTTCTTCGTTTTGGGATTCGCCATTCTTGCCCTTGAACTTTGGGTGCATGGCTAAGACAAGGCGATCAAGGCTCTCGACTAAACTTGGCGGGAAATCCGGGGCGATGCCCGCGAGTCGCTCACGGAACTCGTTGAAGGAGCTGCATTCTAGACGCTGCGCGATCAGGAACTCGGCCAAGGTTTTGTCGCCGACGCCGACGTGATTCTGGAGTTCTGACGTGACTTTTGACACGAGCGACAAAAGCTCGAGGTTCAAGAGGTCATCCATTTTCGAGAAAAAGAACCCGATCCTGCGACCTGTCAGGATGGTTCAGTAATGTAAAGTGAAGGTGCACGGGAAAAGTTGTAGGATTCTGACCGTGGCAAAAGGTCGGCTCACCTTGGCGGGTTTCGGTGAGGCTCGGTGTAGATTGGTCACCCTGTACCCCAGCTTTTGGCATGCAATGAACGTCGTTTTGCATGTGTACTGGACCAATAGAGGAAGCATTTGTACGCTCGAGTCTCTATATTGCCCTTTAGATCAGCGAAATTGTATCTCAACCCTTTTTTCTATCTTTGAAAATTGCTCTACACATATTCTCTGCCCGTCAGTCTCTGAACCATCCCAGTCTACTACGCAGCGTTCCTAAAATAATCGTAGTATTACTTACAAGTGTCTTTTAGTAGCTGCACAGCTTAGTTGCAGAGAAAGGTCGTAGAGAAGTAGATAAGGCCATTGTTAGCAAGATATACATATAAAAAAGAGATATATACAACTCAAACGTTCTTCCCTCCCTCACATTAATCAGCAGCAACCCCAAGTCGCTGTATGTGACAAGAGGTTCCTCCCACCATGTACCGACAACGTCAACAACTCAACTCCAGTTGCAAACGGCAAAAAGAGTGGACAATGGTGGATTTAAACCACCTGAGTTGGACGAACAGGGAATCGAACCCTGGACCACTCCCAGAGGCTAGAATCTAGAAGAAACTTGCTAAGGGAGTATTATACCACTAAACCATTCGCCCGGAAAGAGAGGATGAGGTACAATGGTGGGATGGAACCACCACGGCTGGACGAACAGGGAATCGAACCCTGGACCACTCCCAAACGCTTGAATCATTCAGATGAATCATGCTAAGGGAGTATTATACCACTAAACCATTCGCCCTTGAAGGGATTTGATGTGTGCTGCCTTTCGGATGCGCAGCCATGAGGGGATCGTGTTGCGCTTCGAATTTGACGATCTCATGGAATGCGTCAATTGTGCGTCAAAGAAACGTTGCATTAGAGATAGAGCCTGGGAACCTGCATTTCAAAACCTTGTTTGATCTTCTCACTTCTTATCGTCCTGGCAATGTCCGGTCTAAACCCAGCCGTATAAGTCAAGTTGGGTGACGTACACCGGAGGAGTTGAGCTCCGAATCTGACAGGCTGAACCCTACAAGGCCAATCCTCATTTGACTGAAGAGGAGAATCCCAGCCAATGACTCGATAATGGAAGCCTGGCCTAGTTTCACAAGAACGACGAAGCTGCAAGATAATTCTACTGCTCTTCCGTTGGATGCTGTGGCTGTGACTGTTGGTGGGGTTCAACTGATGTCGCCCTGAGTGTCCAATCGTGAGGCCTCTAGACCTGAGCCCATTACGCAAGCCCCTCGCTTGACTCCTCACCCCAGGAGAAACGCCACCAGGTGACCTGCTGCCCGCAGAGCAAAAGAGGTACGTACTCTGAGCTTCGGCGTCATCGCCAGCCGCCTCAGCCTCAGAGTTCCCGAGCAAAGTCACACGCCCTCTTCACTCCCTCTCTTTCCTTCCACCATCAAAGCCCGCGCGATAATTCAACCTCTAAAGAACATCAGCTTTTCCTTTGAGATTTTCTTTCCATTTTATAGATTCTCCTCTAGAGCTTTTACCTCTGCAGCCATGTGCTCCGCCGACATCTTCCTCGCTTTCCTCGCCATCCTCTTCCCCCCACTGCCTGGTAAGTCGCCTCCATGGACCAAGTCGCATGCATCATTGCGCATCAAACACAACATTCGCTAACTTTTCGTTTTTTTCAGTCTGGGTCAAGTGCGGAATCTGCAGCGCGGACTCGCTCATCAACATTCTACTCTGCGTCCTCGGATACATCCCAGGTCTCCTCCATGCCTGGTACATCATCGCCAAGTTCCCCGAGCCGCCCTACGAGTACGAGGCCGTGCCGAATGATCGCGAGGGTGGCCGTGTTACCTACGTCTACGTCCAATGCCCACAGGGTCACCACCAGACTCAGAACCAGCAGCCTAAGCCGCAGCCTCAACCCCAGCACGGTGGTAACAACATGAACTACGGCACACAGAACGCCTCCGCTTCGAGCCAGGCCCAACCCGCCCATCAGCAGCAGGGTATTACGGATGCCGGCGAAGGCAGCTCTGATAACCACGGTGTTCCCCCTTCGTACGCCGAGGTCGTTGCCGGAGACCACAAGATCCAATCGAGGGATTAGATGCTCAACTGGAGATCGAATTGAAAGGGTTGACAGGGTGACTTCCAAAGCCCGTCTCTGTCGCCATCCAAGCGACTTGAGCCGCTTTTGCAGAGCGACCCTCAACAATCAAGCGGGTCCTCAACCAAGGACCTCAGGTGAGATGGCCGAGTTGGTTATGGCGTCAGGTTAAGGTCACCTTAACAACCTACAATTCCTGATGGAGCAATCCTCCTGGGTTCGAGTCCCAGTCTCATCAAATCCTTTCTTTTTTTTGCGTCTCTCCATGATTTTTTCTTGTTTTGGTTGCAAGTTTTGTGGGAGTGGCTGGGAGGACCTGGTTGTGTAAGAGTTGTGTGATTGTGGGAGCCCTCGGAAATGATGCCTACGAACACAGAAGTCTCTTTTTTCCCCTCGGCGGGAAATTATAACAGGAGTTTAGGGGCATGGATCTTGTGTTTTGCACTGAAGGACTTATAAGGATTGTTGGCGTTGGACTCGCTTTTGGACGAAGCACATGTACCTTTCGCACAGCTTATTGTGCTCAGACTTAAATTCCATTGATTCAAGATCTTGGTAGGCTCTCGTCTATCTTTGCTAACTCGTGAGAGAGTACAATCATTGATATAACCCACGTCCAGCCCAATCGGCTTCCTTTCTAGCCATCCTTGGCGGCTGCAGCATGCTGCTTCTCCTCTGCATCGGGATCATGGATGGACGGCGCCGGACGGTCCGAATCTCTTGGTTCCTTGTAACCGCGCATCAACTCCTGAGGAAGATAGGTATAAAATGAAGGGACGATGATCTCGACCGACTTGACGAATCTAAGACCAGCGTCCAGCTCGTAGATGGTCGCGGTGGCCTTCATGTCCGGCGCCATACACTCCAAGATGTTGTCGTCAAAGAACAGCGTCATGGTATCCTCGGCGATAGGCCAGGGGAAGGCGGGCGTCTCCCAGTCATCCTCGATGGTGCCCTGCTTGAAGATGGCCTTTCCGACTGGAATGTGCTCGAATGGGTTGTCCCCAATGACTAGTGACTTGACTCGCTTGATCATGTCCTCGCTGGGACGAAACACCTCGACAAGTTCGATAGTGCAGGTGAACTCTCTCTCGAGCTTGGGTTCCTTTGTACAGATACGTCCAAATAACTCTGGCTCATCCATCAACGCGATGGCCGAGAAGAAGACGGACTTGGGATCGAAATCATCAGGGCGCTTGTACTGTTGAAAGGACCATGCGCTCTCGGCGGTCTCTGCAGGGCAGAAGAGATCCGCGGCAGCCAGGTTGAAGTTTCCAGGTAGGACGGTGTAGAGCTTTCGAACCATGGGCCACTCGACGCAAGCTGTGTCACACACGCGCAGAGCGGCTTTGACATCGTCTTCAAACTCTGGGCATACGTCGTGATGAAGGATATACCGGAGAAAGTTGATCACGGTGTCGATGCCCGTCATCATTCTCTCTTGCTCAAAGGACGTCAGATGCACAAGAGAAACCGAAATGAAGCCTGCGGCGACACCGGCGAAATCGACAGTCCAAGCCTCATCATCGCCGTTGTAGAATCTGTCGCCAGCTGCTGTGGTTCCATACACGATATCGGTTGCAGTCGCCTCTCGACGCTCTGCAGGAGTCAGGTCCTTCAAGTCCTGACGGCCAAGGCCACCAAAGGCACCGGGGTTGCAGTCGACACCACCGAGGAAGAGATACTCGTTAAAGTAAAGAGTACGGTCGCCCTGGAGACGACGGCGCGAGCGGAAGCGCTGGATGCAAGACTGGATGCGCCTGAGAGGTGTCAGCAATGGAACTTTGGAATGGTGCAGCGTAAGCGATCTCACTCTGTAAACGGAATGTACCTCCGGACAGGTTAGCTTCTCATTCGGTAAAGATACTGCATTCTCGAAAACTTACGAGGAATAGATCTCGTTCTTCTCCTCGTTGGCTTCATCAGGGGTCATGGGCGGATCGGCGAAATACTCTAAGCCTTCGTCAGCTTACACTCTATCACCAAGCGTGTGGGTAGGGCCATAACGTACCTTCGAAGCCATTGCCGCGGTTCTTGGGCAGTGCAGTAGGACCCCGGTTTATCAGGCTCTTTTTGCCCCTTCTACCCTTTCCCGGCTTTGCGATTCCCTGCAGTGAGGCTGGCAAGGCGGGAGGTGGACCAAAGTCGGTCTCTGGCGCCTCGGAATTTTCACCCTCCACTGCAGAGGGTGGCTCAGGCTGAGGTGGTGGAGACGACATTCTGAGCGATGTGCGAGCGGTGAAGATGTTGCGATGGTCAAGAGAGGAACGGGTTGGTGTTGAGGATCTGAGGTGCTCTTGACTGTGATTCACTGATGAACTGAAGAGAGGAGATGATGAACACGAAGAGGAAGAGGAGATGGTTAAAAAAAAACCGGAATTTGAAGAGAAACAACGAAGGACGTAGCTGGCTACTCTACACATTAGGGAAGCCTCATCATTTGGTCAAGTTTGCGCAGCAGCTGGCGACAGCTGGTTCGCAGCGGCTGTTTGCTTCGCAACAAGGAAAGCAGATGGAAAGCTGCAGGACATAATAGGTATCTATCCACCAGCGTTGCATGTTAAATACTCAAACAACTTGTATCGATATGAATTACCATCAATGAGTTCAACTCCTGGAGGGATGAAGTTTGTAGTCCGTGTAACCATCGAAACTTCAAGAAAATCAACTCACGGCAAGCAAGCCGGCGCAAAAATACAAGACCCGTTACTCAAGCCAAGTTCAAGACTATCGCCTGATAGCTTGAGGCTAGGTGCATATCTAGTGCTCTCGCAACTACGTTTGCTATCTGCACCCAGCCTCTTCACGGCTCCCGGCTTGAAGTAACAAGCGCCCGTAATACCCACCCTACCCTGATGCCTCAGCAACTCCATCAGGCAATATCGCATTGATAATTCTGAGGCTTAGTGGATTTTGTCCGCAAAATCTTCGCTCGTCGGCATTGCACTTTGATAACAAGGCAACTAGTGCGGGGTTCGGAGTTGGGTCCAACGGTAGGGCTCAAAGCGAGGCTGATTTTCACGATAGCTTCTCCCCCCGTCTCAAGGCGGGGCTGGATGTTGTTTGTCTTGCACATCAGACACACCTTCAAGATACACCGCAAACTAGACCAAGAAGATTTCGGAAAACACGGAACGGCCCATCCCGGCCAAGAAAGGCGCCAGAGAGCTTCATTGGAGCTTGTCGTGAACCTGCTGTTGCGATAAAAAGCACCAGTTGATGATGTGATTCGCCAAAGGGGGCTGGGCGTCAAGGTCAGTTGACGGTGATCACGGGCGGTCTAGGGCTGTCGGGCCAAGCTCAACACTCCCAATGGGAACCTGGATGAGAGGTGACGGTGAGACCTGAGGTCTCTGAGTTGTACGACTTTGTTGTTTGTGTGATTGCAACATGTTGTAGATGGATACGAATTTACACTAGAACCTTGTCAAGTGGCCCAACCCAACTCAGGAGTTTCGCACGTGGGCGGACATTTCAGCAGAGCCCGGTATATGGGGCTATGATGTAACTGCTGCCCAGCCTTCATTTCATGATGCACAGACTAAGAAGAGAGAAAAATAAAGACGAGGGAAAAAAACGTGCAACGCTGCACTGCATGTTCCCTGTATGTATGGGTCTCTATGTGATTCCCGACGGGTTGGTTTGGCATGTTGGACCTGGGCCGCATTGCAAAGATGACGTGACGAATCCCTCTTTGATTATTTCCAAAAGTCCCCCCTGCTCTCATTTATACCTAGCAAGCAAGCACCGAGTTGATTGTTAGACTAGGATCAAGTGGCTAGCTAGTCCCGTGAAAGTTCTGTTTCAAAGGGTGCGAAACACACCAAAGACTCCGAGGACAACGCACAACCAACATAGACAACGCATATGATACTCCATCATCTGGATACCTTGTATCCCTTGTATAATAAAACACCATCATGCCAGTTGCTCGGGCTGTTAAGGCAGAACGGGACTGGTGATGGGAGGCGACGTGTAACCAACCAACCCGGTCACTGTTGTCGACGGTGAGACAAGAGATGATGTGGTCGCCTTTCTTCTAGCGGCTGCACGAGCCCGCCCTAGGCGCACTTGGATGGGCTCCCCCTTTCACAGACAGAGACATTGGATCTTGAGAGCGAGTCTGCCCAGCGGGTTCCGGAGGCGGCTCAGGCCGGGGCAGCCCCCCGTCTCCCCTGGGGGAGGTCGCCTTCTGACAGGGCCTGACGTTGGTGTGGCTCAGCGGCTGCCGCAGCTTGAGGCAGCGCACGGCGCTCTGGCTCTGGATAGGATACGACGCCGCCGTTCCCGTTGGCGCTTCCCATTTCATTTGGGTGAATCAGACATTGCCGCCATGGTCTGTCCCAGGTTCCGTAAGTGATTTGCCTTGTTCAAGGGGGGGGGGGCTTCGTTATCGGTCTCGCCATCGCCTTTCGCCTACTCGCACTTTCTAGGGACCACGGGAGGTACCGCCTCCACCTGGGCTGGCTGGCTGGCGACTTGGCTGTGTACCTACCTAGGGCAAACGTCTTACTGGGTGTTGTAGATGATTTGATTGCTCGGGATGGGAGGGGAATTTGGATGGCCTTGTCCTGTGCCTGTGCCTGCCTAGCCACAATCCCCCTCTTTCACATTTTCCCCCATCTTCTGTTAATTAGTCGACTGGGACGGGACGGGTAGGGGGGCATTCCAGTATAAACTCCAAAGAGACTCCGCCGTGATGACTTCTCGAACCTCCTCCTCCTGTCTCCCAGTCCCTATCCTACAATACCGCGTCTCGCGAGCCGCCGTTTGAAGAATATTATTTGTTGGTTTTGCGCCGTCGTCCTCCAATTTCCCACCTCGCTCCGTCGCATCCGCCACCAAGAAAGGCAATTCGCAAGGTTGACCTTGACCTTGGCCTCTCTCTCACCGATTTAAAAAAAAAAAATTGGATAGAAAAAGTCGCCACTCGCGCATCCCTCGCTCCCTCGCTACTCTTACCCTCGGGCCAACCAACCTAAGCCAAACAAACAAGCGTCTCCCTTCGACTCGAACCCGTTCAAGGAACGAAACGGATCTGACCCTCCCACCTCGTCAGTGTCCACAGAACAAACACACATTCACGGACACGAGGACTCGGGGCTTTGACGTGTCGCACCTTGTCAAAACCGGGGGCTGATCCTGCGCTGATCTGCAATCGAAATCCCTTCTTTTTTTTGTCGTGCCGCGCCCCTGACCTTTTTCTGGGTCTGGGTTGTTTGTTCCCTTGTTGTTCCCTTTTTCGTTCATCTTTGGGACCTCGTTGATCCTATACAAGAAGGGGGAGTCAGCGTCAGCGGCCAAACTTTCTGTCCAACAGTCCCCCATTATCTCTCCACTCAGTCACAGTCACAGTCAGAAAATACGCTTTTGCCTTGCGCCGAGAACTTAGCGACTGTTTTCGTTTCGCTTCAGCCTTCGAGCTTCAGCCTCTTTTTTCGGTTCAACATCCTGCACGCACTCGCCATTGTTCGTCATCCTACTCCTACTGGTCAGCTCACCGCTCTCGCTCGACTTTTGTCGGTGCTTAAAGCCCGCCTACGTCTGTCGCTTCTGGTTGCTGCGTTGCGCTGCCTGTCTCCTGTCTTGTCTTCTTGACTCGCTTTTGCTTGCTTGACTGGACTGGTCTATCTTTGCTATCGCTACACCAACCCGACTGCTGGCGCGCACCCACCGCCACAAACCCCCATCATCAAAGATGGGATCCAAAGGAATGCCTAATCGCCATGAGCTTCGCGACTACAACTACGCTGTCGCCGGCCAGTAAGTTATCAGATCCCCTTGCGCTCTTTATGCGCTGCACCTATCCCCCCTGTCTTGTCCTGCTGCTTTTGTTACTTCGCGCCTCGTCGCGCATCGCGCATTTGCGTCACAATGCCTCGGTTCCCCGCCGCGATACAAATGCTAACCTTGCTCCTACAGTGCCGGCACGCTCTGTACTCCCAATGGCGAGCTCTTTATCAAGCCCTGTACCCAGTCCGAGATTGATTTCTACCAGTCTGCCACTCGAAGGCACCCCGAATTTGCCGAGATCATGCCCTTGTTCATGGGCTCCCTAATGCTGAGCGATCCTGCTGACTCAACAATTGATGAAGCTGTCGCCGGTGTCATCTCTCAAACAGGAGATGTCAAGACCTCCAAGGAGGAGATTGTCGCCTCTGTCCGCCAGCAGGTCGCCGAGGCCGCTGCGCAATCGCCCAAGGATACTGTTAATTGGGTCCCTAGTAAGGACAACAAGATCAAGACCGACAAGGCGGTTGTGCTGGATAATGCGACATATGGGTTCAAGAGCCCCAACATTCTCGACGTCAAGCTCGGCGTCCGGCTATGGGCCGATGACGCCCCTCTGCAGAAGAAGCAGCGCTTCGACAAGATCTCGGCCGAGACCACCCATGGTAGCTTGGGATTCCGTATTGCGGGTATGCGAGTCTATCGGGGATCAGAGGATGCTACTGAGCTGGACGAGGAAGATTACAAGATCTACGACAAGGATTATGGCCGAATGATTGTCAACAAGAACAATGTCGTGGACGAGTTTCGAAAGTTCATCTTCAACAAGGCCGCCGGAATCGACGAGGATCTTGGAAAGGCTGTCTGCGCTGCTTTTGTCCGGGATCTGCAGAGGGTTGAGGAGGTGCTCTCAAGTCACGAGAGTCGTATGTACTCCTCTTCGCTCCTGTTCATTTTTGAGGGTGACGGCGAGGCCCTACGGAGTGCTATTGAGGAGAACAATGCGCTCATCGATGCAGAGGCCGGTATTGGCCAAGCGGCTCGAACTACCAAGAGGGTTGATAGTGGCATCGCTCTGGACGACGATGATGAGCTGGACGAGGACTCTGATCTCGAAGCCTCATTGCCGCAGATTTACGGTCTGAAGCTCATTGACTTTGCTCACGCTGAATGGACACCCGGCCAGGGACCTGACGAGAACTCACTGACTGGTGTACGGAGTCTGCTCCGCATCTTTGAAGAGATGGGGCAATAACCTTAGACACTCACGCCTTTGACGACATGATGACAAGGAAACGATTCGTTTTACCGACCGAAGGAAAATGGGGAAAACAAAGAGAAGCATTTGCTAGACGGAACGAAACGACTGGAACCCCGATACCCATGTGTGATGGATCGAATGGAACATGTAGAAAACCTCCTCGGCGGAGACGATGGCGCACGGTGTCCACGATGATGACCATTTTATTTTTCAGAGCTCGACAAACAATGGGGATCTTGATCTTGATTTTGCGTCTCGAGATTATACTCGAGACATAGGGATAGGCGTTGAAGGGAAAGGCTGGGAGCATTGGGATGTATACATATTACCTGGCAATAGAGCAGGATATCAAGCCTGGGGAACTCTAACAAAAGAACGGGACATCAGACCTTGAGCTGTCTGACCCGAATGGAATCCAATTCCTATCAGTTGATTCATGATCATGAAGCGTGAAGTTATCCAAGTGAGACAACGATGATGGTTGAGGGACATGGTAGTTACGACAATGGCTGTCTGTGCGTGTCTCGGTTTCTATTCCGAAAGCTGGGGGTTGAACTCATGCAGGATCTCGATCTAGGAACATTTCGAGCATTCATGGTGGAGGCCACGAGGTGGTAGAAACACCCTCTGGTGTTTCTTGTCCAAAGGAGAGGTGACAGAAAACACCTCAAGTTCATAGGGGTCCATATGCTTGAATATTTATGTCACGTGGCGCGACCCCAGCTTTTGGTGTTTTTCCCTTCAGACACCATCCCAGCCCCGGCCACACACCCTTACATTGAGCTTCTGGAAAGCTTCCATCGCAAGGGCAGCCCCACGCACAGACGCGCACGCGCGATCGCAGGACGACTACACTCACTTTCTTTGTTCAAAGTCGATGTAGCCGGTCATGTCGATTCCAGGCCTGGGCCAGATCCCCTCGCAGGTGAGTCTACCCTATCAAAGATGGATCCTAGACGACTCTATCGTCACTTTTGGGACGTCTCGACAGCTTCGCTAACTTTTCAGCCCACCGCCTCTTCTACCCGCGTCCTCGCCCTCCGTCCCGTCTGCGAATGGCGATTCCAAGTCCCCCACGGTTCATCCGTCATTGTCAAGGTCCTCTCTGGCACGGCTGAGAAGGATGGCGTCGAGCTAGCCCCCCGCAATGCGTACAACTTTACCGGCGTCAAGTCCAAGATCCTGACCTGGCACGGATGCGAGCTCGAGATTGACGGCCGCTGCGATAGCGAATCTATCGCCGACTACGCGAACCCGACCGAGAATGTCGCCAATTCGCATCTGAACCTGCATGGGCAGCTTAACGATATGCGCCAAGCGGCGGCAAGAGAAGGAAAAGAAGGGCCGAGAGTTCTTATTACGGGGGCAGTCAACGCGGGCAAGACGACGCTGGCAAGGACTTTGACAAGCTATGCTACGAGACAGGGCTACCAGCCTCTGGTGGTGAATGCAGACCCTAAGGAAGGGCTGCTGAGTCTTCCAGGGACGCTGAGTGCCAGCGTGCTAGCGACTGTCATGGATCCTGAGGCTGTGGACGGTTGGGGTAGTACTCCAACGAGTGGTCCAAGCAGCGTCCCTGTCAAGCTGCCTTTGGTCTTCTACTATGGGCTAGAGTCTCCCGAGGAGGATCCTGAATTTTACCGTGAACTTACCAGTAAACTGGCGGGTAGCGTGAGCGGACGGTTGAGCGAGGACGAGAATGTCAGGAGCTCAGGTGTCATCATTGATGGCACGGGTCTCCCCGAACAGACCAAGGACGGGTTTGACCTTGTTGCACATATTGTGGATGAATTCTCCAGTTGGTACTCCCATGCTCCTGGTCTTGAACAGAATGCTGACGTGGCTATAGTTAATGTTGTCATCGTGGTTGGCTCCTCGCATATCAGTGGAGAGTTGACCAAGCGCTTCGCGAGCGAACGGACGGGTCTGGGAGAACCCATCAGTGTGGTGCCCATGGACAAGTCTGATGGCGTTGTTGAGCGTGATGAGATGTTTATGCAACACTCAAGGGAGGCTGCTATCAAGGAGTACTTCTTTGGTGACTCTAAACGGACCTTGAGCCCCCTGATTCAACAGGTAGACTTTGACAATGTCATCGTGTACCATACACCAGAGCGTATGCTTGACCCTTGATTCTACATGCGAGACAATATGTTGCTAACGTCCTACCAGACTCGACCTACAACGGCGAGACATTAGCCCGTGAAGAGCCGTCGACGCCAATGCAACATTGGACGTTGGCCATTATGCACGCGACATCTAAGGAGTCGCCCGATACGGTTCGTGCCGCAGGCGTCATGGGCTTCCTCTACGTGTCCGATGTGGACGAGGAGCGACGCAAGATCAAGCTCCTTGCACCAGTGGGCGGGCGGTTGGGCGACCAGCCGCTCGTATGGGGGAAGTGGCCGGAGCCGTACATCAACCTGCTTGGATGAGGCCATCCTTCATGTCTTGTTTGCGTCTGCAGCCCTACTCGTGGTCCTCTATTCGTCTCTTTGAGTTATCTGACGGGAAAACTAGGCTCACAGCAATGCACAAGTGTCTGTGCGATTCTGTATCTAGACAATTGATAGTTACAATATCGGCAATCTGTGCCGAGATGAAGAAAATATGTTGCATTGCCTATCTGTCGTTGGCTCATCGCTTCCTCGGTGTTATCTAGGCCGGGAATCACCCGATTGCTCTGCTCCCTGATGCATGGCTGGTTGTGCTAGAGTTGTATGGACGCGCTTGGCGTCGGAGATGAGGCCCTTGATGTCTCAGTAGCATCCATCCATGCAATTGAGGGACTTTCACCAACATCTCTGGTACTTCGACGCCATAACGAACCGCTCGAGGGCTACTAGAAGCATCTACCGTGTGAATCCTCCAAGCCCACGTGCCCTGGCTGCAGAGTCGGCATTCCCTAATCTGGTAACTTCCTGGCGTCGCAGCAGCACATCGCCTCGAGGTCCCTAATTATCCCGACGACTCGCGTTGCTTTTTGCGTTCTCCACACACCATCCTACGGGGAGAGAGCGGTCGAGAATCAGCAAGTTCATGGCGCACCCCGCAAAAAGAAAAGTCGGGGGACGGTTCTTGTGAAGTTGTAGCTGAGGTGGGGGAGGTGGGAGAAAGCAAGCAAGCAAGGGAGGATGAGACGTGAGAATGAGGAGAGATCGTTGGATGCGTGGTGTGATGGTCGGCGCGGAGATACGAGAGGATGGGTTCGGTGAGCGAGATGTTGCAAAAATCAATGTCCGTTTGCCTGTACGGATAGTTTTCCGTACCTGCTTGAGATGCTACGTGGGAGGGGATTGTGTTAACAGGTACGGAGTTCCGTGTAAGTTTACGCCTACTTAGCTCCATTACCAGTCTACTTTCTTTCTTGTTCAGGCCTCCCATCGTAACTATTGTTTTCCGCCTTTACACCCGCCTTGTCCTACAGACACCCGAGTGACTGCCGCTGCTGACCGTCTCGGCCGTCGGACGACGTCTGCTCTACCCCGGCCATCGGCCGGGACATGGCATACGCACGGCCGGGCCGGAGTCCAGAAGACGGCTCCGACTAGTCCGCCTCACACTTGACCCTTGCCGTTCTACACAGTGGGAGAAAAAGAAAAGATTCGCAGCAACCAGGTTGAAGATCAGAGGATCCTTCCCCACTGACTAAAATTACGTAGCCTGCCCTGCTGCTGCGCATTTATTTCCCTCTCTGGGGGAGGGTCTAAATCACACCTCCCCATGTGCAAGTTGGATGGTGACTCGGCCCCCCGGTGAAATGGCGGTGATATTCCACAACAGCCAAGACTCACCGAAAAGTATGGTGACGTCCACAGTCGCACTTCAAAGACCGGAAGCAGAAGAAGGACCTTGGAATAGCCGTGGGACCGGGGTTGGGGTTGTTGTTCCAAGGTGGTTTGAAGCAAAGGCCCCTGCTTAAGCTTAATTTATTAGCGCCCTCTTGTCTCAAGAGCCGCGAAGGCCATGCCTGGGCCAGACCGTCTGAGAAAAGGCTCAGAGGCAAAAATCATTTAGGAAAAAGCTGGGGGGACTCGAGAGGTACGGAGAAACGCGTGGCCAGAGGCAATAGAGGCGACGGAAAAAGGGTCATCTGCTCGGGAAAAAAAGAGACGAGAACGGAATCATCGATTGAGTCAAGCACATCAAACAATTGCCAAGTCTTTGACTTTTCTTGGACTGGCAGGTGATGGGTCGTCGTCTTGGCTGAGGCGAAGCAAAGAGCAACCACGCAACAATGGCAAAGCGAGGTCCCTTGTACACTGGTGTATTTCGCCAAGCACAAGCCATTGCCAAGGGCAAACAAGCATTCGTCCTGATCAAGAGGGAAGCGGCAACAAGACAAGACAAGCGATTGGGCGCTGGGGGATTGATGGGGATGCATCAGCTAGGGTCATCATGTGGATATGGTCCTGCTTGGCATTGGATCTTGTCTCTGAAGGTACTGTAGCGTCCTCGGTTTCCTCTGGATTTCTGGGATACATACGACCTCCCACACATGGCTGCTTGGAGATGGACGCTAGGGAGATAGTGTGGATGGACAGCTCGGTATCAACGGGATCTCGTTGCCGTTTGAGTGTGCCACATGCTGAAAGGGTCAATGAGAGCCAGTTTGGGCGCCTCTGCCCCTTGGAATGACTTCCCAGTTTCGCACCGAACTTGCCATGAATGCCATAGGTTATGAAGCCGTATTCCCATTCCCCCGCATTGTCTCACAGTCTTTTTTGCGTTTTCGAGTCGCACAAGCCAGGTCCCCTCGTCTGTAGACCAACCCCGCGATGGGCGGCTAATTTCATCCGTTCCCTTGGTCGCTTCCATCGCGCGGTGCATTAGCCCCAATTACTCTCGATGACGACAATGAAACTGGGCCGAACGGAGGAGGGGGAAAAAAAGGGAAGAAACGAACAGCACAACAATGACGATCCGACTTTGCGCGCCTTGGTCTCCCAATCCCGTCTCGTCTCCCTCCCACTCGACATGGACCTCGTGACCTTGGGGGGTGTGCATCGACTTGATTCGCCCGCGTGCGGTGGTACTTGATGGTACATGGATCCCCACAGATCACTCAGCCACCGTAGGCAGGCTGGCAAGTCGCGGCAAAGTCTCCCCAGCCAGTCACAAGCTGGACAGACATCGTCCCCCAGGGTGTGTCGACCCGCTATAGCCCACCAAACCTAATCTCGACGATACTCGTGCTCGATAACTCACCTTGGCTTACAAGTACACGTACTGAGTAGAAGCAAGCAGATGCACCCGTAGTGGGGTTGTATTCATGGGCACAAAGCAAATCTGTCACCAATGGTCTCTGACGGGCGCATGTTCCTATCTCTAAAACTGTCTCTCACTGTACAGTAGTTGCACAGTGGGAATTGAATCACCTGCACTCCCCCGCCTGGGATGGCCGGACGCCGGCATCCATTGCGAATCACTTCGGCCTCCACTTGTAAGCCAACCCCCGGGAGACCGTTTCCTTCGGAGCTCCCACGTTTTCGCTTCCCACCTCGAGCTGTGAGTGAGTGTGAGGGTTGGAGGGGAGGCTTCGCTTGCCCGTCGTCCGTGATTCTTTGCCCCTCCCGTCCCTCCTTCCTCCCCGGCCTCCCGCGGAATAGATAAAGCTGCCTTCCTCTCCCTCAATTCCCCTTCCTTCTCTCACCAGGTCTAGCACCTTTCACGTATCTTTATCCCCTTCATCTTACATCCCTTTGGGACTGTTTGCAAGCAAAACAAACCTACCTTCACTAAAACCTTTCCTTGGTTGTCTCATTGAGCAGCCAGCCCCAAGAGCCCGTCTTCGCAGCTCACCCCCAGTCGCCGCCCGGCACAACAGCCCTCGCTTACACCAACACCCGTTCGATGGGAGAAACCGAATCTAAAGCCGCGAATGGTGCAGTTCACGCCACTACCACCACGTCGGACTCGTCGACCGTCGCCGCTGGACAGGACGACCAGCCTCCTATAGCGGAGCCCCCAGACCTAGCCATAGAGAAGCCGAGATCTCCTCACACCCTCTCTGCCCAGCGCGTCGCGCTTGACTTCAAGTCGGACGTCGACGATGGGTTGAGTAGCGAGGAGGCTGCCGCCCGCCTGGTTCGGGACGGCCCCAATTCCATCAAAGGCGCAAAGGGCATCTCTCTGTACGAGATCTTCATACAGCAGATCGCCAATGCCCTGACTGTCGTCCTCATCGCCGTGACCGCCCTGTCCTTTGCTATCTCGGACTACGTTGAGGGTGGCGTCGTCGCCGCCGTCATTGTCCTCAACATCGTTGTCGGGTATGTCTTTGCCGCCGCGCCTGCTCAGCCAATCTGCTGTTGCCTGGTCGCTGCCGCTGCTGCCACTCCCTACATCGCTGTCGCATCTTGCTATGCCCCTTTTCTCTCTTGTCCCGTTTACTTGTCCCTCTGCTGCCACACGGTGAAGCCTGTGATTTTGCCATGCGTAAGGCCAGAAGCCCCAAGCACCGAGGCCGAATCCTGAGCCATATCCTGAAGCTGCCATGGCGTCTTCAAGCACTGCTACCCCAAAGCTCGCACCCTGCTAACATGAAACTCCTTCTAGGTTGATCCAGGACTACCGCGCTGAGCAGACTATTCAGTCCCTCTATGCCCTGTCCACTCCCAAGTGCAAGGTCATCCGAGATGGCCAGAGTGAAACTGTCAAGGCCGAAACGCTCGTCAAGGGCGATATAGTCTCCCTCGTCACTGGTGATGTCGTACCCGCCGACCTGCGCCTTGTCCAAGGCATTAACGTTTCTACCGATGAGGCGCTCCTCACTGGTGAATCTGTTGCCATCAGCAAGAAGCCCGAGGCAGTATTTACCGATCCGGACATGCCCATTGGCGACCGCATCAACCTGGCCTACTCTGGAAGCTCCGTCACCCGTGGACGTGCCACTGGTATCGTCATCGCTACTGGTATGGAGACCGAGGTTGGCCAGATCGCTGAACTCCTGCGCAAGACCAAGGTCGACAACTCCGAAAGGGGTTTCCTCGGTCGTGCCCTGTACAACGCCTACCAGTTTACCCGCAGAATTCTCGGTCTCGAGGGCACTCCTCTTCAGGTCACTCTCAGCAAGTTTGCCCTGCTCCTGTTTGCCTTTGCCATTCTGCTCGCCGTCATCGTCTTTTCCGTCAGCCTCTGGAAGATTAGCGATGAGGTCCTGCTCTACGGAATCTGCGTTGGTGTGGCGGTCATTCCTGAGTCTCTGCTCGCCGTCTTGACTGTCACGATGGCTGTTGCCACCAAGGCCATGGTCCGCGGTAACGTCATTGTCCGTCAAATGCCCTCTCTCGAAGCCGTCGGTGGTGTCACCAACATCTGCTCCGACAAGACTGGTACCCTGACCCAAGGACGCATGATTACCCGCAAGGTTTGGCTTCGCGGTAACCTCTCGGGAACCGTTGAAGGCACTGCGAACCCATATGATCCCGGCAGCGGCACTGTCCGCTGGGACGCCGACCTGGCTGGAAGCTGTTTGAACGCCTTCCTCAGAACTCTTACTCTCTGCAACAACGCCACTGTTACCGACGGCAAGAAGGAACCGGAGACCGACTCTAGTAGCGTCATCACTGCTTCCGAAGATGCTGAATGGAAGGCTGTTGGAGAGCCCACCGAAATCGCCCTCAAGGTCTTTGCCATGAGATTCGGCCAGAACAGGGCTCATAACGATACACTGGTTGCCGAGCATCCCTTTGACTCATCTTGCAAACTCATGAGTGTCGTGTACGGCAACGAGATCGAAAAGACTCGTCAGGTCTATACCAAGGGTGCCGTTGAGGTTCTCCTGACCAAGCTCAATGAGACTGAGGAGTTTAAGAAAGAAATCCTCGCCAAGGCCGAGGAACTTGCTGGTCAAGGTTTGCGAGTGCTGTGCATCGCCACCAAGGTTATGAATGGCAATGTCCAAGACTGCCACGAGCGAGCCAAGGTCGAGGATCAACTCGAGTTCCTTGGTCTCGCCGGTCTTTATGACCCCCCTCGCCCTGAAACTGCCGGAGCTGTGGCCCAGTGCCGCGCTGCCGGCGTGACTGTTCACATGGTCACTGGTGACCACATCAAGACCGCCACTGCCATCGCGTACGAGGTTGGTATTCTGAACAAGGACATTCCCCTCAAGACCAACACCGTCATGGCTGCGGCCGACTTTGGTGCTCTCAGCGACGCTCAGATCGACGCTCTGGATGAGCTACCCGTTGTTCTTGCTCGCTGTAGCCCCCTAACCAAGGTCCGAATGATTGAGGCGCTCCATCGCCGCAAGGCTTTCTGTATCATGACTGGTGACGGTGTCAATGATTCGCCTGCCCTCAAGCAGGCTGACGTTGGTATTGCCATGGGAGACCGTGGCAGCGATGTAGCCAAGGAAGCTGCCGACATGGTTCTGACCGATGACAACTTCGCCTCCATCGTCACCGGTATCCAAGAAGGCCGACGACTTGCCGACAACATCCAGAAGGTATGTTTTTCAGCCCCATGCTTCCAGACTCTGCTAACAGTTGTAGTTCCTTCTGCACCTTCTCACGTCCAACCTGGCGCAAGTCATTCTTCTTCTGATCGGACTTGCTTTCAAAGATGTTAAGAATGTCGCCGTTTTCCCTCTGTCCCCTCTTGAGATTCTCTGGGCCAACCTTGTCACCTCTTCACCTCTTGCCCTGGGTCTCGGCCTGGAGGAAGCCTCTCCTGATATTCTCCGTCGACCTCCCCGCAGTCTTCGCTCTGGCGTCTTTACTCGGGACTTGGTTCGCGACCAGCTCGTGTATGGTTTCTGCTCTGGCTCTCTCTGCCTGTGCGCCTTTATGCTCGTCAACTACGCATCGTCCGGCCAGGGTTATCACTCTATGCCGGCCGGCTGCAATGAAGCTGGAACAGAGGGCTGTGATCTCGTGTACCGTGCTCGCGCCACTACCTTTTCCACGCTGAGCTTCCTTCTCCTGGTAACAGCGTGGGAGGTGAAGCACTTCCACCGCAGTCTCTTTGCGATGGACGAGCGATGGTCTGGACCGTTTTCGGTGTTCAAGACCATCTACCACAACCGATTCCTCTTCTGGTCTGTTGTTTTTGGCTTTATCATGATCTTCCCCGTCGTGTACATTCCCTACCTCAACACTGAGGTCTTCAAGCACAAGGGCCTCACCTGGGAGTGGGGAGTCGTGGCCGGCTGTGTTGTCATGTACATTGGCCTTTTGGAAGTCTGGAAGGCGTTCAAGCGACGAATGGGCCTGGGAGTCGATACGCATCCCATGGCTCAGGGTCAGCCTGAGGTCTAAGCCTCGTGGTTGACTCTTGTACAAAGCGAGACGAGTTGAAACAAAAGGGGGTAGGTAGTCGTGAAGAGTTGATGGACAGGTTTTAAGGATATGTGTCATGGGTCTCAGAATGTTCACTATTATGCTTATCGCTAATATCCTCTTGTCAATACAATTTCCTGTCAAAAAAAAAAAAAAAACTTGTATGCATCGCTGTGATTATAAAATGTCTACTTGATTTCCTCGTCAAACTTTTCGTAGGAGGTCTGGACAAAGCCAAGCTGCCTCCGTGATGATGCCGGCATCAGAAGGGCCGTTCGTGATTGTGAGCGTGGGCCCATGTTCATATTGTGGTTGGATTGAAAGGGTCGTCGTATCGTGGCGTCGGGGTTTACTCGCCCTTGGCCTTCTTGATGGGGTTTCCGTCCTTGTCGACAAGGCCCTTTTCGCGCATGACCTTGAGAGCGTCGTGGATGGGGTCGAGCTCGGGCATGGGGGGACGGTGAGAGTCCCAGTAGTTATCGGCCCAGGTAAAGTACTGGCCGTAGTTGCAGGTGAAGAACATATGGTGGAGGGTGTGGTGGGCGGGAGAGTTGATCCAGTTTTCGAGCCAGTGACCGGTGATCATGTCGCCGTCGTGGATCAGGATGGTCCAGACCTGGACGAGGGCGAAGAGGAGCATGTAGAGGTGCTTCTGCATGGGGCAGATGTAGACAAAGACACTGGAGGGGTTAGCGGGTGAAACTGTCGGGGAAGTTGGAGGGTGCTCACTGGTAAGGGAGAGACTGGAGGTATCCGTCCACGGGGTGGAAAGCGATGGCAGCCCAGGGCGTGGGGACTGTTATTGTTAGCTTGGATGTCATGATGGTGTTGAAAGGCTTGACTTACTAATCCACTTGTGGTGAGGCTTGTGGACATACTTGTAGATGCTGGGGTGATGCTCGAGGCGGTGAATCCAGTAGATGCCCAGATCATTAAAGACCATGTAGAGGAGAGTAGACACTCCGAGCCACCACCAACCGTACTCGTCGATTCTAGTGTACAGAAGACTCTTTCCGCGGACCTCGCCGAGGAAGAAGGGCAGGGTGAGGAGGTCGATGATGGGGATGGCAAAGAAACTCGACTGAATCTCCTGACGGATCTGGTTCTTGAGGAAACGCGGGTGGTACTCGAGACGACGGTCAAAGATGAAGTAGTATGACAGGGCGGCCGAGATGACGTAGATTATGGACGCGCCGAAGCCGGCGATGAGGAGGATTGATGCGCACTGGCGGTAGATGTTGTCGCGCGCGAGCGACGAGCCATAGTTGAGGGAGAAAGCATCGTCGTAGGCTGTCTTTGAGGAGGAGTCGGTGAAGCTGGTCGTGTTGCTCGAGTATCCGGAAGACGCCGGGGATGATGAGGATGAGGATTGTTGGGGGAAGAAGTAGGCGTATCCGTAGTCGAAGACAATGGGGTCGAGGATCTCGAGGAGGAAATCCATGATGGGCGACAGTACACGAGAAAAGAACCAAAATCAACACTATCCGCACTTCAATTGACTCGATCCCAAAATGAATTAAAAGAGAGTGAATTGTTCAAGTTTAGAAAAGGGTCACCAGTTTTTTTTTTTTCCCTTTATTAGAGACCCTTCTGTTTTCGTTCGGAGCCGGGGTTTGGCGGTGTCCGTTTGTTCAATTAATTTCCCTGCACCGGCCCACCAGGGGTCGTGCTCTCAGAGGGGGGGGCGAGCATCTCTCTGTGCCTGGATTTTATCTTGATCTTATCTAATGATTGGAGCGGGGGCCCTGTAAACCCGAATACGAATTAGATGCCGAGTGCAGATCTGACCAATCATGGGCACTCAACAGCTCCGGAAGCTTGGCTGCCGGATCATGCAATCCTCCTCTTCGTGTAGGTCGCTGCACGCCGATACAAAATCAGGCCCGAGTTTGTCGTCGAGCTTTGCGGCTTCTCCCGCCCACCATGCATTGTCCACCGGCCACGTCTTGTTATTTCCTAAAGAGCGGAATTTGTGTTTGAGGTACAGGCCGTGACCCTCGGCCGAAGACGTGACGAGGGTCGGAGCTGAGTCGGAGTCGGCCTTGGCGAGCGCGGAGCTCAGGAGCCGGTTTCCGACCCCGCTTCGTTGGTGGGACGGGTGAACCATCAGTTGGAGTACCTCTGAACTACAAGTCAGTGATGGGTTTGAAACGAGTTTTATAGATGAAAACATGCCGTAGTGTTTCTGTCCTTTTACAGCTTCTTCCTTAACCTTGTCCATCTCTACATTCCTCTCATTGAACCGATTCCATAATTCCCTGAGGTGCTCCTTCGGCTCCGAGCTGGAAAGCACAGGTCCATCCCTTGTATCCTCCTCGCTCTTGTTCGAGTTCGAGTTCGCGATCTGGTAGATTATGAACCCCACGATCTCTCCTCCCCCCTCTTCTTCCGCAACCACCACGGTCCTCCCCGGGTCTTGGATTGCTCCAGTATCTGCAATGCGGATAATGTCGCGTGGATGTTTTTGGAAAAACGCGGCGTAAAAGACGTGGTATTTGTTGAGGGCTTCGTAGTGTATGTTTGAGATTGCGGCACTGTCGGCGAGGGTTGCTGGACGGAGGGTTATTGAAGACATTGTTTCTCTTGTCGTGGTGAGTCAATGCTGTGAGGGGATGATCTACTCTTTGAGAGGTTCTCCTACTTTGATGCTATCTTATGTAGCCTTGCTTGTTGCGTTGAATTGAGGCCTTGATGAGTGTCGCGTGTTCCTGATGAGGAAGCTCGTTTTGGACCCGCATCGCTCCCGGGTGAGTCAATCGGTGAGATTTGAGTACCTAGTTAAGCTTCCAACAAGAGAAAATGTCAGCTAAAAAGGCGTAGAAACTCGTTAATGGAGATAAGAACCGATTGACTCCATCTATGCTCGGATCGATGTTCCGGATGGACGTTGCCAGGGCATGAGGCATGTGGGATAGAGTTGACCAAGTGGAGCAACCGATGACTTGCTTCAACGGCCACTAATTAGCCTGGCTAGGTATGGTGTCTTCCCCCAGTTCCTCGAATTACTTGACGAGTATTTAGCTAGGCCGGCTCCCTATGCAGTCTATGTTACCGTCTTTTGATCCCTGGCATACATGATTGGAAACATCCTGGTTAACTTTGAGAGATGAGCGGTTAGCACTGACATGTCAACTCAAGCCTAGAACTGGAACTGACCATGCTTTCTTGCCCTGGCTCGAAGAGAAGTGCATTAAGACGGAGTTGTGCACGTAGGTGGATCTCAAAGAGTATTTCTACGAACATTTCAGGATGGACTCGTAGGCTAGATAGCTAGTTCGCCCCGGGTTGGAGAGTGCATTCGGCGTAGCATGCAACCAGCCAGACAGTGTCGTGACTATTTTTTGATCACACATTCTAATACAAACTGACTTCTTCACTTGTTTACCTAACGCTCTGCTTCTGTGGAAAGAAAATATTGTCGATCGTCCAGTTGGTCAGGTACGTAGGCGTTGTGAGTGGCGATGCTTATGATGCCCCAATGATGCCTTATCTGATACATAAAGCGATCTATGACTTCACTAAGCTCTATAAAATAGCCCTGTAGCCTGTGATTGGTATATACATAATATGTATACCTCATATCAGGACCTAATTGCTCCCTGCGGTGGTGATCTCCATTCCCAACAGAGCAGCAGTTGTCGGCTTGAATTGACTTGACGTAAGCGTTCACTGAACCGGCCTACAACACAGATGTACAAAATCAGTTTGCTAAAAGTCTCTGAGAGTATCAAAGTGCTATAAATCGAGACGTGAGTAGGTTGACATGATACTAACTGGAGTATTTGGGTCATCAGGAAGGCATACTCTTACTTGGGCCTGAATAAAATCGGATGTGTTTTTAATAGGCCAAACTCAGCTAACATCAATGGGCAGCTGGAAAGTGATGGTCGGTGGAAATGGAGTGAGCTTGTCAGCTTGATAGTTTCTGCCTGTGCCAAGCAGCTTTAGCTTGGTCATTGTGGCTAAGACAAACGGAGGTTGGATGGCTCCAGTAGAACTACTGATGCGAGCTTAACAACTAATTATCTCCTACAACGGAACCATAGGGTATGTCCTCCAAAGCCCATGGATGATTTGCATTGGGGCGTGGAAAATCAGGAGTGATGGCGGAAAGCTTGAAACTCAGACCAGAGGGGTCACACAGTGCTTCAAGCAAAGAGATCGACTACTGTTCGAAAGAATCGAATAATAGTTTAATAGCAGTAGTCTTACACTGACACAAAGAAAACAACAGTGGTATACCTGGCTCTGTTATAGCCGTTCTCATCTTACGCTGCCCATGATTGGCCTGGCACTTGATTCGCTTCCCAACTTGGCAGTTCACCAAAGTCCCAAGGTAAGAGTAAGCTCTCCTCTCTCAAGGACCGAACACGTGGGGTTCTGATCCTTTGAGTTGTTTCTGTGCCTGTACATATCGGGGAGGGCTGAGACTTCACCATGAGAGACTACATCACATCGGCCTGTCACGAAGCTTCGATAGCGTTGATAGTTATTCACACCATGGGAGATTCAAGATGACCTGTATACTGAAGGAAGATAATAGAGGGCAGTATCTATCATTCGGATAGTCTGTTGCTTCTCTTGGGGTTCGAGAGCCATGTCTGGGCTAGCTACCAGGCCAACATTTCACATGTTCACAGATAACCAGTAGCTAATAGGCATGGCATGCGAGCAATAACGACGACGGATGAGTAAAGCAACGACTAGGAAGGCCAAGTCCAAGTACTTCTGGTTGGATTTCGATCCAGTGGTGTAGACGGCGAGCTGAGGACTACTGGCACCAGAGGGACAACCAAGAGCACTGTGACGACCCCTCAAGATGTTGGGACAAGAACGAGATATCTAAGAAGGGTGTCAAAAAGTCAAAGGAGCAAAAAAAGACATACAACACCGGGGATTCGCTGGTCGTCACCGACCCAACTACTAATCCGGCGCTTCGCAGCTTGACTCTGGGGGAGCGGACGGGACCCCGTATTCTCTACGAGCTATGGTCGTATGTGGTGATTTGGTTGGGAGATTCGGGTTAAGAAAGGGAGTCGATGGAGAGTCGAACGTAGTAGGAGCCTTGGAGGTTTTCAAAGGACTGGTGACGGTTGGACTGGGACGGTAGTTAACATCTGTTTGAAGCGGAACGTTTTGCTAGGAAAGACTTAAGGTTATCAACAAGAAACAAGGGGCGGGGGTTGAGGCGAGGCTGCGAGATATCCTATCCGTTCATGGAACCAGCGGAAGGACAACTATGACGTAGGTGACGATCGAGCAGATGTGACCGAGTGATTGTCTGATAATATTCGGGGTTGTATGGTCTCTGTGGTGAAGAGACTACTTCAGGAGCTTCAACAGGCTGCCTCTGGTCTCGAAGTATCCGAGTAACCTTCGACCAGGTCGAGTATTCGGGAACGATCGAGGGTGGTCGAGTTCAAGGAGGAACCAGGGTTCGAGTCTGGATGCTGCTGTGCCACAACCGGTCAAAATGCAATGCATCTGCATCGAAAATCAGTTTGAATCTCTCATATCGGCAGGATTCCGTGCCTTGCATGCTGTACGAGAGATGTGATGAAGATGGGAAGTTGCATCGATCCGGGGAAAGGCTGTGAGATATGCCAACGCCAAGTCGCGAAAGGGGGTGAGAGAAGCTAAGTTGATATAGGTATAGAATAGACTAGCAAGGGGTTATTTATTCGACCAATGCTTTGTTTCTTGTTTCCAAAGTGTTTTTCGTGAGTCGAGTTTCAGCGGCTCTTGTAACCCCCCTGGCTGGGTTGATAAGCCTATTTTCTGCCAAGAAACAACTAGGTTTCGCGAAATAACATAGTCACACTTCAAACTAATAAAATCACTCCCAATGTTGACAGTAATTTTTGGTAGGAAAGATAGCAAAATACACAACTTCTGTAACAATTTTCTACGTTTTCTGGAGTATTTCCCCATCGCGCCACTCAGAACCGTGCATGCTCCCATTCCTCTCAAGTGAGAACCCGGATGGACAGGCGCGCACCTTGATGGACACCTTGATGTCCTCTTTTCCTTGCAAAACACCACCCCAACACCACGAGTGCTTTGTACAACCGCACCCAAAATCGCCCACATGAGGACTTTTTGGTGATGGGCGTGCATTCATTCCCTCGTAGATCCTGAACCGGTGTTGCATCCAGCAAAGCAAGCCACGATCCAGGGGTGAGATGGGGGGAGGGGATTGATAAGGCTGAGACTGGTTGTTTTTTTTGTTGGTGAAGTGTGAGTATAAAGAATGAGGTCGCCCCGAGAGGTGTTTTTGTTCTGCTTCTCTCTGGGGATGAATGTCGTCGAGCTTTTACCAAGTACTTGTTGGGTGGTCTTTGGTTCCTTGGACTTGTTCTGAGGAACTTATCTTGAGGACCACCATACCTTTCTTCTCGACCCTTCAGTCAAGACAACTCGGACAAGAATCATGGATCGGTCAAATCGATACAAGTCTCCGATGAGACTGGCTCGTCTTCAACTTGAAGACGTTTCGTCCATCGCCACGAGCATCTGACGGTCACGAATTCTCAGAACCCTCTCTCGAAGTCCCCTTGACATTGAGACATCAACATCCTTTTGTTCTTCTCATCCTTCGGGAACTCCCCCGGAGGAGAAAAAGACGGTATATGCCTCAATCCACGTCGACTCGCATGGTTCAAGGACCCCATGGCCCCATTCCCACGGACGTGGTTGCTCCCCGAGTCTGACGATGAAAGGTTGAAGAAATTTTTTCTCTGTTTCTCTTACTCTCACCGTCTCGCAGTCAGTCTCCCCCACGAAAAAAGAAGAGGATCCCTCCCCGGCACGGTGTATCCGCGACGCGCGAGTTACAGGAAAAGAAACAGTATCCCACGTTTCTGTACTTGTTGACGGCTGCCTTCCGGGACTGTCGCGTGTCCTTGTCGATCGGGTTTGATCCGGCTCGTCTCACCGTGATGCCTGCCGGAGCAACATCCCAGACTCCGAGAATGGCCGTGGTTGTTGGGGATGTGGACGCAGTTGATGATGAGAGGAGTCGTTGTTGACGTTGCTGTCGTGTGCTTACAAGTCGTAAGGAACATCGAGGAAGCAGGAGAGAGCAGACACTTGTCTAGAGGCAGAGGATTTGCCTATCAGCAAAGGTCGACCATGAAGCCATGTACGCCTTGTTCGATGGGCATTTCTCTCTCGCCGAGGTAAGCGCCCTTTGCGATATCTCCTTGTCATTGTCAGTCTACTGTCAAGTTTGTTTGCTTTCAGCTTACCCCCATCTCTCTCTCTCTTCTTCCCTTGGCTTCGACCTCGTCTCTCGCTTGTTTCTGGTCACGTCTAGCCTGACCTCCCCTCCCACGCCGGCGTGGGTCATGGCGGCCTTGCCCCCTTTCACACATCAGCCTTCTTCCCCCAACGCTGCGATCCTATTCACTCTCCCACGCTGGGTCGCCCACACCACCCGATAGCCCGGTGGTTTCCCATGACTAAAATCCCATCACGGGCGGCGTGGTTAGTCCTACGCTTGTTGGTTCATCACAAAAAGTCACCCCCGTTTCGTTCTTGTTCTCGACGACGCATCCCTGCCTGTCGTCTCTTGTCCCTCCCTCGGCTTTCCCATTACTGCTCGTCGTATACACGCACACCTTTGGAGCCAATAGCTCTTGGGCATCTCTTGTCAAGTCATCAAGTACCTCTGGTACAACACACCACCTGCCCTCTCTCCCAGTCCAGCTAAAACCGTATGCGTGGGATGCATGCATAACGGATCCGGGTTCACTTCTGAGTCGTTCGCTCTGAGCGGTCCATGTCCTGGGCTTTTGTGGTCCCATCCACCTTGGGATTCTTCCCCGTTTTCCCAATTATCCCTCATCTCATGCTGGTTGGGCCATGTTCACTCCTCACACTCCCTCTTGCACATCACGTTGGCTGCGTGCTCATCACACTGGTTCGTCACGCTCTGACATGGTGATGTTGACTGGTTCACTCCGTGAAGCTAGTCGCAGTGTTTGCTGTCACTGCCACGATTATTGCAATAGCGTCCATCTCGACGGCCGCAGCATCAATTGATGTCGTCGTCCTTATCGTGGTCATTCACGACTCCGGCTTCACCCATTATTGGCTCCGCCGTCCCCAGCACAACGGCTCCCATCCGGAGCTCCACTCGGCGGCTGTCGTTTCCAGAGTACGGAACGGATACAATCCACACTCACATGTTTTGTCCTACTCGATCCCCATGTCCATCTCTTCTCTGGTCCAATCTCGTCGACGTCTACTCACCCTGATCTCACCCTCTTACACGCCGAGCACATCTCTTTCCGGGTGGGGAAGAAGCCTATCCGCGATCTCTCGAGTTGGTGTGATTGGCGTGCGGGTGAGGCCTTCTGCTGACCTCTGAGTG
>NKCJ01000362.1:0-42642 GCA_003947015.1 Fusarium sp. AF-6
TGAGATGGGAAGCAAGTAGTTGGCCGGGTCAGATACATCAACCACACGGGTGCCAGCCCGTGCAGAAAACCCCGCCTCGAGAGGCGCGTTATGAAAATCGCTCTTCTCTCGCACCGCCCGCAAACTTTTTGAGAAAAGAGTTTAGAAGGCGCACTCGAGGTATGCAGATGCAGACGACTCGCAATTGCAACGCGTCTCGTCTCGTGGGAATGATGGTGCAGTTAACGGTGAGTGAGATGCAGAGAACGTGCGTTTCAATAACGGTCAAGTCTTTGCAGACAGGCCTGGCCAGGACCACCACAGCCCAGTATTGTGCCCACTCTGAGAGCGCCGCCGAAGCTGAAAAAGGCAGGCGGGGGCGGGGTGCAGAGATTTCCAGCAAACTTCTCCAGCTGCTTGAGCATTTGAAGGCCAGGGCCGAGAGGGATGATTGATGTGAAGAGGATGATGTTGAGATGAAGGGCAATGGCGCGGGCGAAAAGGTAGACTTTTTTGACACGACGAGCAGAGAAATAGAGGACGCCTACCTGTGAGTATCTTGCGAGGGATGCGCGAGAACGTGTGATGGAGGAAATTGAAGTGAAAAGTTTCGTGGTGATGTGCGTGCGGTGCGAGAGAAGAGAGAGTGTCATAACGCGCCTGTCGAGTCGAGGTTTTCTGCAGGTGCGGGCCCTCGTGTGGTTGATGTACCTGACCCGGGCAACTACTTCCTTCCCACCTCAGAGTGGAGGGAGCTTGGGCCTGGCCCAGTGCAAAAATTCGCCGCTGCCCACTCTCCAGCTCGACCGAGGCCCTCGCTTGTAGGGCATAAATCGTTGGCCCTCCCGCTGCAGCTCGTCCCTTGCAGCGCATCCATGCCTCCACAATGAAGGACCGAGCCTCGTCGACAGGCCTGGGTCCTTTGACACTGTGCGATCACCCGACCACCTTCTGGTCAATCATTGGCAATCTCAGTCATGCTGGGCTGTGGCAGGACCTGTCTCTACCCGAAGGAGCAGGTTCAGATATATTAACTGAGAATTTGCCCGTTGGTCCAGTTTGTTCTATCGTCATATGCAGCTCACCCAAGTCGGCTGAGGACGACGTCAGTCGGACAAGGGTCTTGCCTTGAATGTCTATCTTGGTCGTGAGACGAGTGAGCCATGCCGTCCAAGTTGGCAGTTGCACAAGCACTTCTTCAGGTAGCGCAAGCCCTGCCCAGGGGATACAAAGATGATGCATCGTTCAGTAAGCGTTGTCCGATATCAACGTGGACTGTTCCCCGCCATAGCTCTCTTGATGTTGTGGGCTTGACGCGAGCTGGTATTTGAACCGAGGCACCTGCCTGTGAGCGCACACAAACAATGCGAGCACCACTGGCGAGACCTCTAAGCTGTACTTAACCCAGCTAGTCAGTAAAGCCAAGGATGGATACTGCAAGAGTCCATCTTCCCATTATACACAGCTGGAGCCATTGCTGTTTAGCTTACTGACATCTCACATTGGATCTCTGCTCCAATCTACCTTAGCTGCACTGTACCACACACGCATCGCTGTAACGTGATAAGAATGCGGTTGCCCTAACGATGCACAATCAAACGAGATCTCGAAGGAAAGCGCGTTGCACAGATGGGGCAAGCGGGTGTCACTAAGCCACTCCTGGCTTAACCCCCCTGATCATCCCAACGTCGTGGAATTTTCGCGGGCCAACAATAGGACCAAACGAAACATTGTCGACTTGGACATTCAGGGGCTTATCCTTTTGCCATGTCATCTGTGTGACTTGTAGGTGTGACACGATGTAGCTCCTGCCTATCGAGGTCATGGATCTTGGGATAGCATCTCATACAAGGGACAAGATAACACTCTGGCACATGACTACAACTCCCCAACACCCATGACCGCTTTCGAAAAACATACACATTCCAAGTTTAAATGAAGATGTTTATTCTTGTCCAACTATGTCTCTGATTGATAGTTCACTGGGCAACCCCGAGCGCCTCCCTTCGCGACCTTGAAGCCGGGTCAAAGTACGGCCTCTCTCCAAGCGACACGACACGGTTTCCTTGGCGCTTCCCAATGTAGTCACTTTGTGTCCTTGATCAGCATGTCGTGGCTCCAGATGATCGGAAAATTGGACTTACTTGGTGGCAGTGTGGAACACAGAACGGCTGTGTGACGCACCCGATTAGTTTTCCCAACTCGACGACAGACGAGACCTTGCTAGGGTTTTACTTACTTGTCCCAGATGGCTAGGTCATTCTTGCCCCAGCGGAATCGGACTTGGAGGTCGTGGTTTTCCGTGATGAGTTGACGGACTTGGCGGTGAGCAAGTGGACGGCATCAGAGAGGTGGGCTTGATTTTGACTTACAGTAGTTCTTGAGAATCTCACTCTCCGCCTCGGTGACGCCGTTAATATGCCCAGCTGTAAGCTGATGGCCAGCAGCGAACAAGCTCTTCCATCCTGTGACAGGGTTCGTCCGGATCACAGGACTATACGCGTCAGTGACTCAGCCAAATTCCCATGATAGCCTAGTTCACATACTGTTCGGCCTTGAAGTCGAGGCCTGTATTCTCAGGAGAGCCACGGTTGTCATCGATCAACTCCTGACCAAATTCATTCTTAACACGCACAAAGTTAGGCTGGTGGTGCGTCGCCGTGAGGCTCTCGGCCAGTTTCTGAATAGGCGGCGACAGACGGTCGTACAGCTCGTAGCCACTAGCCCACAGAGTATCGCCCCCAACGTCCTCGGGAGGCTGGATAATCTTCAGGATGGCGTAGTCAGAAGGAATGTTCTCGAATGTGATGCTGCATGCAATTGTTAGGACCTTGATTGGTGACTCGTACACGGTGTGTCACCTACTCTGCGTGCCAACCCTCTCCAGCGAGGCTTCTCGACAAGGAGGAGAAGCGGTCCTTGTAGAACTTTCGGTTCTGCTCAGATGAGATGACCGAAACCTCGTCGTCAAGCTTGCCATTTTCGTCAACGGCGATACCACGCTTGCTGTTAGAGAGGGCATGTCGGTGAAGCTACTTGCTGATGAGTCTGGTCTTCGGGGGGCAGATTCATGCAGGTCTCACCTTGGAGGTCTCTGGCTTTCCTGTCAGTTCGCCGAGTCTCTGGCCAAGATACTTCTGATCTTCAATGTTGATGTCCTGGTTACGGAAGAAAACGACACCTCGCTGAGAAACTGTGCTCTTGTCAGCAACTCCCTTTGTGATGGGGGACGAGGGAACGACACGTACCAAGCACCGCCAGATCTCTGAGCTTGGTGTCGTCCTTGAGAATATCACTAAGCTGAAGCTTGGGAAATTCTCGACCAATTACGGCAGTGACATCAAACTGCTCCTCGGAGTCGAGGCTGCCGGAGTAGGCGAGAGGGCCATCCAGACGAGAGGCGCTGCTGGTCCTGGTGCCAGCAACGGTCTTGGTGACGGGCTGGACTGCCGGGGCAGTCGTTTGAACGTCGATTTCGGCAGCTGGAGGAGACATGGTTCTTATGAAATTGATTGTTTATCAAGGTATGGGTTTATTATCACTGTGTTTTCAAAATGGTTGGAGTCACTGCTGCGGTGCTGTAGCTTGCACCTCTTCAGGAAGGGGATAAACTCTGTATCTTTATACTCAGCCGAAAATCAGCATCTCTATCTATCAGGATCATGGACAACACATCTTGGGACCCCGCGCGGTGTTGATTCGTCATCGTCACATGTGGAAGATGAGGTGCGAGGTCTCTCAATTTGCGTCAGGAGGTGCGGTGCGTTACCATGAGCCATCCAATACGCATTAGTTAATTCCTAAACCCGAGACTAGATTCTCTCAAAAGAAAAAAAGCTGAGGTTGTGATTGAGTCTAGCAAGTTGTGGTTGTGTGCCACCCTCCTTTGAAGATGCATCACCTCATCTTGCGCCATGCTGGCTACATATCACTTCGAGTCCCAAGGACACCAAGGATCACCTCGGTTAAGAATACACACCAATGCGGCTACTTGGTTCTTGTACATCTTTGCGGCAAACGTAATCCTTGAGAACATCGGAGTATCGGCCAGTACTCTTCAAGTTGCATGAGAGGGATTGGAGGCTTGAAGTGATATGTCAGCTTACAGAGCTATAGCTGGTGAATCAAGCCAATTCAAGATTGAACCTGGCATAGATCTATTCTACATTTACCAGGGCTACTTTAGTCAAGCAACTAGCATCATTTTCATCCTAGTCAGCAATGGAAGACTCAGTGGTTCTGGTCTCCCAGTGACTCGACTACAGTATACCACCCCCAGGCGAATACCCCTCCCCTATAGGATTTCAGAGATTATCAATACCTTTCCACGGTATCGGACTGTCGGGATTATGTATGGCCGCTCATGCTCGCCGCCGGGGCCGAGCCCGAAGGTACCGACCGGCCGGAAACCGGTCTGTTGGCAGATGCCACACCAAGCATTGATGGCAACATCGCGGGGTCGGTCTACAGAAGCAGGCCTCCCTGCATCTGCCAAGCTTGAAGCTCTCGACTATCTTCTAACATGACACCTGTTAGCGTTTGATCATGCTTAGTCTGTATGATGCAAAGGCTGGGAGATGCAAACGTTGAGCTGTGATAACCCCCACGCCGTCAAGGATATCGCAAGATTCGCCCGAATCGAGTTGGGAACATATATATCCGAAGCTACCCCATGGGTTCGGTGAATGGAACCGTTCGGTGATTGGCGTCTTGGCAATATCGCAAGATGTCATGAAACGCACGTCGAGATGTCGATCCGTTGCGCCATCGCCTAGAGTACATCAACTCTGAGGTGGCTTCCGCCTGTCTCTATTTGGATTTCGGTCATAGCTAAGTCTCTTGATACCTTTGAAGTGAAAAAAAAAAAAAAAGATACATTATATTTTTGTATCTTTTTTGTTTGCAATAATTCAAGGTGCGAATCGTGGCTGGTCTTAGGTATCAGGGGGTTGGAATAAGAGGTCATACTAAAATGGTGTTGCGCCATTCAAACCCACCCTTGGGCAACGAGGTTGAGCCAATCCCCGGGGTTCTATTCGCAATACAACCTTATCGTTACATTGTGATACGGCTCAAGCATGGAAACGTATTGAGAAATACTTCGGTTACGAACACAGCTTTGAGTGGTGCTCAGAGTGTTCAAGTTCTCGGCAGATTGCACTTTAGGCGATTTGTCGTAAGGTACGGCTCGCTCCTTTACACGACGACTAGGAACTGCTACTTTCATGATATTCAGGACCCAGGCTAGAACTCAACATTGCACATGGAGTAGGATTAAGCTTGATTCATGGCGTTCTCTAGACCGTGTGCCCCCACCCGGGGAGCTTCGGTAGTCACCCCGGCTTCCTACTACCCCTGTGCAAAGAGGAGTCGTCATCTCCTCAGAGTGTGGTTGCTTTGGAACTATACCATGGAAGCTGAACCAATAATTTGGCCTGTGATTGTGCCTACTTCGCAACCGAGTGGCAACGATGTGGTTATCTTGAGATGGGCTTTGCCAAGATCACAGTTACGGAAATGTTTTCCAAACAAGGGTAGCATGACCATACAGCTTGAGGTAGAACCCAGTCCAAAGTCTGATCCCGTCATACTGCCATGCATCGCATAATATGAGCTGTCCGTCTTGTTCCCAGAGGTCTTGGTGAATTGCGTTATCCTTGGCCTTCCGAGCCTCGGTACTCGTCTTCCATCAAACTTGTACTCGGTTTCGTATTGGGTTGGATTATCCCGGCGTCTCTGGTGAGGTATGGCGAGATCAAACCCAACCTGTCGTGATCTGGTCCTCGTCCCGTCGGAACAATAGGAAGGCTCGTCGGCCGAGACCCGTTACCGGCTTGTTGGAACTTAGAACCGTTATTTAATCTCTCGCCTGCTGCCCTGTCGATCGATTCCTACCACTTCAGACTTGAACATCCATCAAAATATCACAGTCGAAAAATGGCCATTACGGAGAAAAGTGACGACTCCTCGTCGGGCAAGCCCGAGACTGTTGTGGCCTACGACAGGGCAGCAGACAACTCGCAGTCTGAAGAGGATATCCAAGCTGCGAGGGCACGTATTCTCGAGCAACAGGAGCTTCAAAAGACTGAGCCTCCTGTTCTCCCAATCACGACTCTCTTCCGAGGCAAGAAGTTCCATCCTCAGTTGGAGGAGATTGCCACACAGCCATCTGTCTATGATGACCCCTCGCTCGCCAAGTACTTTCAACCGACAGAGAAGTACGAGAACTTGCATCGTTTCGATCCGTCTGCGAGATGGACTTGGGCAGAAGAGCTGGTAGGTAACCGCTTTGACATGGTTACTCTTAGACTAACACTATGCAGCCTCTGATCAATAAGCTTGATTGGAAGATTACAGCTTGGGCTTGTGTTGCATTCTTTGCTTTGGACTTGGATAGAGGAAACCTCAGCCAGGCCAATACTGACAACTTTCTGGATGACCTCGGCTTGAGCACCAATGGTAAGATGGCCTTGGATGAACTGCGAATAAGTTTGTTTAACTAACTAAAATCAGATTTCAACTTGGGCAACACCGTATTCAGACTTTCATTCTTGTGTGCTGAACTGCCTTCTCAACTTATCAGCAAGAAGCTGGGACCTGATCGATGGGTATGATTGAGGAACACCAAGCCCTTTGTTCGCAATATTGCTAACCTCGTTGTAGATTCCAACGATTATGTGTCTTTGGAGTGTTGTTGCAGCCTCTCAGTTTTGGCTGAGTGGTAGAACCAGTTTCTTGGTTTGCCGTGTTCTACTAGGACTGCTTCAAGGAGGTTTTATCCCCGATGTGATCCTTTACTTGGTACGTTGGACCTGCCTTAGGAACTTAATGCACTTGACTAACAGTGGCTTGCCAGTCGTATTTCTTCAAGGGAACGGAGTTGCCCTTCCGTCTGGCCCTATTCTGGACAAGTCTCCGAGTCACCGACATCGTTGCACCAATCTTGGCCTTTGGATTGCTGCGCCTCCGCGGTCTTCACGGCCAAGAGGGCTGGAGATGGCTCTTCCTTCTTGAGGGTATCCTCACTTTGACAGTCGGCGTTTGGTCATGGTTCACCATGGTTGCTTCCCCAACCCAAACCAAATCCTGGTGGAACAAAAAGGGATGGTTCAACGAGCGTGAGGAGATCATCATGGTCAACCGTATCCTCAGGGACGACCCTTCCAAGGGTGACATGCATAACCGACAGGCTGTGGACTTTAAGCTTCTCTGGAAGTCTCTATGCGATTACGACTTGTGGCCGATGTACATCATTGGCCTCACGTTTTTGATTCCCGCTGGACCCCCGGATGCGTATCTAACTTTGACTCTTCGAAACATCGGCTTTTCGACCTTTGACTCGAACCTACTCACTATTCCGACTCAGGTTCTAGGCGCCATTACTGTAAGGATCTCTCCCATGATCTCTTACTTAAGAACGTTATGCTAACGTGGTTGTGTAGATGCTGACCTTGACATACCTTTCCGAGATCTGGAACGAAAGATCTCTGATGGGTGTCTTCGCACAAATCTGGCTCCTCCCCACCCTAATCGCTCTCTTAACCTTACCAGACTCTGTTCCCTCATGGGCCAAGTTTGCAGTTCTGACTGTGTTGCTATCGTATCCGTCAAGTGAGTCACAAAAATTTCAAAATAATGTTATAATCTAACTCGGAGACAGCACACGCTATTCAGGTCGGTTGGTGTAGTCGAAACTCCAACACTGTCCGAACAAGAACTGTTTCTGCGGCTTTGTACAAGTGAGAAGATTCGATTAACTGTTCCGAAGGTTATGGTGCTAATGTCTTTCATAGCATGTTTGTCCAAGTTGGAGGAATCATTCACGCAAACATCTACCGAGCAGATGATAGACCTCATTGTGAGTTTCTAGAATCATCACCTTGTCGTTTGCCACTTAACTAACTGTCTAGACCGCCGTGGCAACAAACAACTTACAGCCATTTGCGCTGGTAACATTTTCATCTATCTGCTTGCTAAGGGTTACTACATCTGGCGAAACAAGCAGAGAGACCGAGCCTGGGATGCCCTGAGCAAAGAGGTAAGCAATGGCTGAAAGCAGCTCACTTTGTTTATGGAAGGCTAATGCATACGCAGGAACAAATCCACTACCTCGAGACTACAACGGATGCTGGAAGTAAGCGCAAGGATTTCCGCTTTGCTCACTAAGCCAAGCCACTTGCGGTTGTTATTGTATCAAAACAAGATGATATTCCTACTTAGTTAGCATCTAGGGGATACACCGTGTCCCCTGGGAGAAGACAGGCTATAAAGAATTAAGATAAGGCCAGGAAGCCACCCTGAATAAATCGTCTATCTATGGAATTTTATAGAACTGAGCATCGACCATGAAATCTCTGGCCATGTCCAACCAGCCAAAATAAGCAACCGGAACCTTTGTTTCAAAAGCAGCCACCCACAGATCCAATTTATTCATTTAGATACAACAATGGGAATAGGTTTCAGCGAAACAGATCAGCAATGGCCTGGTTAGAGGCAAGTGATTCCGCGATTCTGCCCCGAAGGCCTTTTGCCTCGCGGTCAGCCCCGTGCTTCAACAAGAGCTTGACCAGGGCCACATTGCCTGCCTGGGCCGCATAAAGGAGCGGGGTCTCGTGATATTTGGCCTTGACCTCAGTGTTTGCACCGCTCTCGAGGAGCATCTGGGCCATGGCGACGTTGTCATGGGTGGCGAGGAACGAAGCATGGAGCAGGGGTGACCAGAGGTAGCCGCCGATGTTTGGGCTGGCGCCGCTCTCGAGGAGTAGTTTTACGATGCCTTCATGATTCAGCCGTGCAGAGTCGTAGAGAGCTGTTCTTCTGCTCCTTACCCTGGTCTGAACAGCGATATTGGGGTCGGCGCCGTGCTTCAGGAGGAGCTGAACCATGGCCTCGTGTCCGTTGACGGCAGCACACCACAGCGGCGTCAGCGTACACCAGGGGGACATCTTCGAGCCTGTCTCTGATTCCACTATGCCGGGCTCATCTTGACTGCCGCTGTAGTCCAGATTTCTGGTCTTTTTCATCTCCACGAGGACAGCTTTCTTGTCTTGCTTGGCTGGTCCTGACAGGAGCACATCGACGACCTCCTCACACTTTTTCAGAGTAGCAAACCCAAGAAGCAGGTCCCCGTTCCACTGAGAGTTTGCACTTGCGCCTTTCTCGAGGAGTACTTTTGCCATATCTTCGTCCCGGCTGAGGGCTGCTGCGACGAGATGGAATGGTCGAATCACCGACTGCGTGTCCTCTGCCGCCTCCAACAGCACCCTGACGAAATCGGAATCTCTCTGCTCGATTTTTTCGTGTAGAACCGCACAAATATCGACGTCTCTCGAACTACTAGGGGGGTTTTTATCAAGCAGCAGCCTGGCAACATTAGATCTGCTACGCTTGGCCGCACGTTTGAAGTCGTCAACAGCGGCGCCATGGTCGAGGAGCAACTTGACGACACCCTCATGGCCGAAATCGCAGGCACAGTCTAGAGCTGAATGATAGGTACGTGGATTGCTTTCGATGCGGACCTTGCGATCAATATCGGCGCCGTTCTCGAGAAGCATCCTCACTATGACCTCGTGACCCTTGCTCGCCGCTTCCATGAGCGCTGTGCGACTGCGGCGACTTCTCGGTTCTGTTTTCGCTCCATGAGCAAGGAGGTCTTGAACAATGGAAACGTATCCCTTAGATGACGCTATAAACAAGGGTGAATCCCCATATTTTCCTGTCGATTCAATGTGGGTGCCGTGTTGAAGCAATAGCCTAACAATCTTCTCGTACCCGTTCGATACAGCATGATAGAGGGCAGTCATACCATCCTTGTCCTTACGGTAAGTATCAACCCAGCCGGTTTCGAGCAACATCTTGACGACACCTTCATGTCCCTTTGTGGTTGCCCACCAAAGAGCTGTGTGGCCCAGATCATTCTCCTGATCCGGATGAACCTTTCCCAAGCCAAGGAGTAGTCGAACAACGGATGCATGCCCATGCTCAGCGGCATTGGAGAAGAGTGACGCGTAAGTTTCCGTCGTCAAATGCTCTCGGATATCCTTTCTAGCCAACAGTTGGCTGAGTAAGACCACACGACCGCACCTTGCAGCTATCGACAATAACTCGCCAGGGCTTGAGGAGGTATCTGTCCGAGCCAGAAGCTGCCACACGATCCCTTCGTGGCCTCGCTCCGTGGCGTATGTGATTGGTGGTTGACCTTGCGTGCCTCCCGAGTTGATATCGACATTGCGTTGGCCCAGCAGCAGTCTGACGATTCCCTCATGCCCAGCCTCGGCGGCGAGGGATAATGGGGTGCGGCCGTTGTCATCGTAGAAACCTGGGTGGACGTTGGGGAGAGCTAGGAGCCGCTTTACCTCAGACTCACGGCCTTGGGCAGCGGCAAGGGAGAGCTGCTTCTGTTTGTCCTGTTCTGTTTCCTCGTCTCCGTTACCCCTTCCGTCATTTGACGCCTCGTCGCATAACCGTGATTGGTCGTGTTGAATTTCGCCATTTGAAGCCCTTTTGGGTCGTTGACTCAGACCTCGTAACCTAATGCACAGGCTTCTAGTCGGATATTGCGCAGGTCTGAATTTACTCAGGTTGATCAGGTCGAACTCCTCGCTTCTGCATCTCTCAAAATGCTCCATCGTCATGAACGAGTCGCGCAGATAAATCGCAACCAGCTTGTCAGAATCTCCGACCCCGGTGCAGGACAGGACGGCAAGGCCGGTGCCTTGATCCCCCAAGCCAATGAAGGGAAGTTCCAGGTGAGCTCCCTTGTTCGTAAGGGTGAAGGGGCTGTTGTAGGGCACAAAGGGATTCCAGGGTACGATGTTGCCAGAGTCTTTGAAAGCAGCCGGGCTGACTGCTAGGAGCCCGCCATGGCTGTTTGGATACTTCCACGCGAACAGGCTATGGTCGTCCGAGACTCTCATGATTTCCTCTTGGAGTCTAATAAAGGCCTTTTCCCCCTCCCCGTACAGCAGTGGCATGTTGATGCTGAATATTCCCATCAGGCAGTAGGCGAGGTCTTCTCTCCTTGTGGTCCTTCGGTCCGCTGCCCATGACATTCTCTGGGCAATACTGGCGGCCTCAAGATCTTGGTTTCCCAAAAGGATGGCTCTCGGTATCCTGGTGCGTTCTGAAATGACTCGAACAAGGGTTGGGTTGGCTTTGGTGCCTAGCTTTTTCCACGTCCGACTGAAGAAAATCATTGACGACGGGGCAATCAGCTCTTGCAGGGTCCATCCTCTGGTGAACCACTTGCTGCTAGAGATCTCAGATAGATCAGAAACATCTGCGAGAAAGGCATAGCACACAGCAGCCTCCTGGTACCAACGATACATCGAGTTGATAGCCTCGGACAACTCGGCGCTGCTAGTCTTGTCGATGCAACAGGTATCCAGCCAGACGTAGTCGAATCCGTTCTTGCGGGCCATGGAGCAGCTGTCCTTGACCTTTGCCCATCCCGTTTTGCTTGTTGCCTTGCCAGACTCCATGTCCTGGAAAGTCACCTCCTCTGCTTCCCAGGTGTGAGACAGGATGGCGTATGAAGGGATTTGGTCATCGCCAAAGGACTCGACCACGATGGTCTGCGTATTGAGGAGACGCATGTTTGCTGAGCGCGTTGAGGAGGCACCACAAGCAATCTGAAGATTCTGGTAACAAATTCGAGTCAGTTGAACAAACAGGTTGAAAATGAACAATCTTTGGGGGATGGTGGTCATGTCGTTTCAGGCTCTCAGCTGCACAGCCTCATGCACCCCAGCAAGGCTGCCTGTAGGAAGCCAGGTGTAAGCGCCGCGTTGCAGTTGGTCGAGACATGTTGGCTGGATGTAAGGATGGAGCCGCCTGAAGAGTTGCAGGTGTCCTGAGTTGTGTTGAGTCTTGCCCGAGGAAATTCATCAGTCAAAGTTGTGGGCATCAAGAGTTGTGAAGAAGAGAATGGCAAGTGCCATATTGTTTAGGCGGCAGGGTTCTATTAACCAAGTTCTTATGAGGTACCCGCAGAACCTCAGCATATAGGTAAGGCTTATGATTATAAAACTAAGCTTATATGTAGAAATTAGAGAATAATTTGTTTATTTTATATTCATATTTACTTAATTTACTCGCAGCGAAGAATCACGCAAAAAGTTGACCATAAATTTTAGTCCAACAGATATTCTGGCTTAGATACCGCTCCATTACACCGTGTGCTATCGCTACGCTGTAGCTCTGACCTAACTGATAGAGAGCGATGCAGGCAAGTGCTTCTTCATAGAATGTTACTGGCTGTCACCTGTGCCTCAGTGATGGGGTCGAAAGCCAACCTCCGAAGGGCTAAATGGCGATGGATGGAGGTGTGGTTGAAACTCGTCCCATCTCCGTCAGCTTCAGTGAATGGGATCCTCTCGATAGCAAGTGATGGTTCCGAGGCAACTTTATTCCACGCCTTAACCACCCTGGGCATTAAAACAAACTGGCTTTCAACGAAGCGCCAGGTTATCATAGCTCGGTGGCTGTCTTGGGTATAACGGAACAGATATCCAAATCCATGACCGGAATTCCATATCTCCAAAATCCGGATTTGAGGCATCTTCATTGCTGCTCGGGCAGCAACGAATAGGAGATCTGTCACAATATCTTGCCTTCCGCGGGGGTGAAGATATGATGGCCTGAGGGTGAGGTGCTGCAGTTTCGACTCTGTATTCCTCTCGCTCTGGGCAACTTGCCATAGGAATATGAAACAATTGAGCATCAAAGGGGGAGACAAGTCAGTAAAGCGATGGCATGATGTTGCCATAAGCCGCGTTGGACCTTTGAATATCTTGAGAACGGACGAGGACTTGCACGAGTCCCACCTCCAGCATTGTTCGAGGGAGAAGCGCTTGACGCTAGGGGGGAGTGTGGGCATTAGCCAAGTTTGTAGATCTGGATTCACATATTAGTCTTCTTTTCGTAAGCAGAAAATGTCCCATATAACGTTAAAACGTACCATCAAATAATTCAACCTCGTTCTTTACTGTCTGCCCTATCCATCTGTGCAAATAAAATGACTCCAAGGCCACGAAGTTTTCGCGGAGGAGTGTGGCAATCGACTCAGGGGCAATCCCCCTGAAGAATGACCGGCGTAGAACGAGTCCCTTTACTATCGGGACACTTGGAAGATTGTTTGCCGAACCTGCTGTGCCCCCTTTCCGTCTTTTGGGGAGAAGCTCAAGTGGTGTCCCTCGGAGTCGCCGGGCCACGGCACGCCTTTCTCTGAGTGGTACGGCGATAGATGTCACACGCGCGGCCTTTTTTCCCCGGAGATATTCCAAATAGTATGGCCAGTCCTCGAGGTCCTCTTCAAATCGTATCGGGTAGTCGTCGTGGACTTCTCCCTCGGAGCGGTGGAATATCTGGTCACTGGGCGAGTTCGCGTTGATCTCTAGCGTAAGACCTCCACGAGTCCCTTCCCACGATGACAGCGAGTTGAGCAGAACTGCCATGTCGGACGTAAAGGTACGGTTATTCCTATTTGTCTAAGTGTCAGCCGCACCGCTTGCAAGTCCAGGAGGCAGAGCGTGAGTTACTCTTTGATATTTGTTACGCTCTCAAGCTTGTTGTAGATGCGCTTGGTGTATTCGGCAAGCATGATGCGCAGGTACAGATTCCTTATGTAGCTTAGCCTAATGGAATTCTTCCCTCGAACTGCTTTAGAAAATGCCGGCAGGTCTGGAGAAGCAAGAGCTATGCGCCGAAAGGTCTCCCCCTCGAAGAAGGATTGCCGTTCTCGGGAAACAGTGGCCAGGGAAGACGCTCTGACGGGTCGTTTGCTTTTGAAGTTGAGGGCAATGCATCGCAGGATCAATAGACGAATCTCGGGGGGCAGGGAGTTCCAGAAAGGTCGGGACCGTCGGGTAGTAGAGGAGTTCATCGTTACTAAGATGAGAGTAGATCAGGTTAGATTTCTGTGTGAAGAGGACAGTGCGTCTGATAATTAAATGAAACCAGAGGCCAAGTTTGAACAAACTTGGGTTGGGTTGGTTGAGCCAGTGTGACTCTTAGGGGGATGCAGAGAGAGAGGTTATGTTAAACAAGGTTTGAGCAACGCATGTCGTTGCATGGCTGCAGGCAGAAAAGACAACCGGCATTGCTAAATGCTGCCAACATGTGCTTTCAGAAATGTCATATTGTAAGTGTATTATAATGTCTAGGTCCGACAAAATATAAAAAGACAAGCGCAGTGAAAAACTGCGCAAAAAAATAACCCCTGGCGAGGATCGAACTCGCAATCTTCTGATGATCTCGGTAGAAGTCAGACGCCTTAGCCATTAGGCCACAGGGGCCACTGGTCACAATTGGTGAAAACACGCCTTGTGAAGCAACCCCTGCGACAGGACGCGATCCCCAATCCCTCCATCTTGTAGTTGTCCAACGACAAATGACAAACAATCTCGCTGAGTCGCATGACACTGATTTATTTTCTGTTGCGGATTCTTGGTATGACCATTTATTGTGGGGAACAAGTGTGGGTTGCGAGTCACTGTGACAAGGTATGTTGTTAATGGTTGAGAAGCTGCGTGTCTTAACCTAGAAGTTACCAGATACCTGTTGTTCACAATCTCTGTAGAAACCAGTGTCAGTTATGAAATTCTCTTCCTGAATTATCAAAGACAAGTAGTTCAAGAAATACAATATTGAACGGATGCATGAGATGTTTGCACGGGCCACACATGGTGGAAGCGTTGACGCTCGTTGAATTACACTATCGAAGCCTTTTTCCTTGGAAAAACATGAATATGAAAACTACATCTGAAAGTTTTATTTCCAATCTATCCGTTTTTCTATCTAACAATAGGTCTACTCGTCAACCCAGCAAGCACTTGTAGATTACATCATTCAGAACGCGCTAGAGCTCGCAACTCTACCAACCCATAATCCGACTTGTCGGATGGACCGTGTCCCTCTCTATCCGTCCTAAAGCCCGCCAACTCATAAATCAAGATACCTCTAGCAAAGAGTGCACTGGCCATTAACCGGAGTACCACAACAGCCGAGTCCCTAACGCTGAGGAAAACCAAACTCGATAGAATAATGGTTCCGTAGAATGCCTGTATCGCCGTTCCCACGTACAAGAACGAGACCAATCCCAAGAACACTCCAGTTTCCTTCGTGTTGTTCTTGACCTCCAGTCTGCTCTGCCAAGGAGTGGGTACGAGTTCGTTCCAGAGCCATCTCCATTCACTGCTGCGGAGGCTCATGTCATCTTTTGCCTCCACTTTGATGCGAAGTCTGGCGACGAAATACCCGACGATGTGGATAAGTACCGAAGCAGCTGTCCATACGGCAGGGAGAAAGTCGACTGATGGGGCAAATGTGCAGACGGCCCAGACGCTGAGTTGGTAGGCCAGGTAGGCATTGTTCGCTACAGAAGCACAGACTATAAAGTACTCGACAGCAGATACAACCCGAGGTGCCCAGAATGAGTAAGGGTTGCCAAAGTTGGTCCGGAAGGGATCTGTTCCCATCTTGGCGATAAAGTCGTCATATTCAGTTGCCGAAAGAGGCCGCACTCCGGAACTAGACATGGCGAGCAGAAGCGCAAGCCCAGGACGGCGAAAAGCCAAGACAGCAGTGTCGACATAAGACGCGCTCAAAAGCTGCAGCACAGCTGGAGCAAGACCGAGAATGACAGTGGATGCAGCCAGCTCAGCCTTTCGAAACTCGGGCGTCGTCCTGAGGATGCAGTCGATGACCTGGTAGCCGATTTGAGGTTGTGTCAGAGATCGGTTTCGGTAGTTGGCTATCTCTTCTGCGCAGTCGTCTCTAAGTTGGTCTTTGATCTGCCGGTCCCAGGCTGGGAAAAAGTGCTCATACTGGGCAAATGACCGGCCGAGTGCAGTTGCGGGGGTGACATGAGAAGAAAGAATGATGAGGACTACAAACAAGAGGCCAAAGCGGCCAGCATGTATTGTAAGGCGAGGCATTTTTGTCTGTTGTTGAGAGCTTCTGGTAGAAACCCTCATGTGCGATCTGTGGTGGGCGACACGATATAAGTATATGCCGGGGGTTCGAAGCCCGACGGATTTCGATTGCGCGGCGCGACCAACCTACCTTGGGTGAGGAACCGGTCAGATTTCCCTTTACGTGCCGGCAATTGTTCCTACCACGTCAATCTTCTCTTCTTTTGCAGGATGGGGCTTACAGTCGGCGACCATTTGACCCCTGTCTCATGCAGGTTACGCGTTTATCACGCCTTACAAGGCCAGGCTCTGCTGCAAGGAGTTGTTAGTTATCTACATGTGCCGTGAAGCCGTTTTCTTCATGCAAAGATAACTCGTTCTTTACTCAGTTTTGACGTTTATGAATTTCAAGTCTCTCTAATCTCAGCAACACACTGTCCTCCATCCATTCTGTTCAGTACCGTTAGCAGAACCCATGTCTCGCTTGTGATAGCGTCGCCTTTGGTTCGGGTCGCAAGCGCCGGCCCCCAAATCCAACCCCCCAGATAATGCAGCCACTTGCCAATAAATGGGGGCGGAAGGATCGCACATGAGTCGCGCTGTGGATATCAAGAATGACCCCGTGAGAGGATCGGGGATTTCAGATCGATCTTGATTGACAGTTGGTGGGCAGTTTGTGCCCGAAGCCATACCCACTATTCCACAACCTTCAGGCACAGCAAGTGTATGTTGAACTACCCTCTCAGAGCAACAGACTTCAACTGAGTCCAGTCAAGCATGGCTTCCTTGCCGTTCTCAAGGCCTTGACCACTCTCTGGAAGACAATTAGTACCAAAACGATCAAAGACATGACCTAGACTTACGTTTCCATCCGCCCATAGGAACACTTGGATGATAACCACCCGCTCCGTTAACACTGACACTTCCAGCCTCGAGTTTATGAGCAAACCTCAACGCTCGTTTCATATCCGCCGTCCAGACCGAAGCTGCAAGTCCAAACTCGGTGTCATTTGCCAATCTAAGAACATCATCATCGGTGGAAAATCTGATAACCACCAGGACGGGTCCAAAGATTTCTTCCCTGAGAACTCGAGCATTCGGCGCTGGGTCGACAAAGATTGTCGGTTCAACGTAGCAACCATTTTCCCCGACGGCATTTCCGCCGGTGATTAGTTTTGCTTCTGCTTTTCCCGACTCGATGTATGAAAGGACGACATCTTTCTGGCGGTGATGGTACAGAGGCGAAGAGTATGTGCTAGGTGCCGTAGGATCACCGCCTAGAATTTTCGCATGACCTTCAACCATGGCTTTCACCTTTCCAATGAAATCTTTAGCGATAGACTCATGAACGTATAGCCTGGTAGGAAGAGCGCATCCCTGGCGAGAGATGTCATGAAGAGGGTTGAGAAGGGGTTCATTTCGCTCGTCTTGACAATGATGGAGTTTCCACAGGCGAGTGCGGGTGCTGCTTTCATTGCGAGGGTGACAATGACCCCGTTGAAAGGACATATTCCCGCACAAATGCCCCATGGTTGGCGGAGAGTGTACTACAGAGAATCAGAAATGCTACGAAATATTCCAGCGGAGAAAGATGTTATAACATACTCTGATGGAATCCTCATCCGCAGCCATGACCTCACTCTCAAACTTGTCAATCATATTGCCATAGTCTAAGGAATTTGTCAACACAGAACGCTTCTATCACTTGGAGGCTTCTTACAGATAAACAGGTCGACGGCGGCGTCAATCTCAAAGCCACAAAATCCAGAATCCTTTCCAGTGAGAATTGCCTCTAGCCAGTGAAGCTGTTCTCGATTCTGACGAATGAGATTGCCGTACTTGACGAGGGCATCACGACGAGCGTCCTGTATTTTGACTTGATGAGAAAACCTCTCCAACAGTCCCATGATTTAAGGCTGTCACTTACATTACTCATGGCCTGCCAAAGGGCGAGGCCTTTCCGAGAAGATTCGACAGCGAGATCAACGTCTCGAGCGTTCGCCCATTGAAGATCTGATGCATGTCAGTTTAATTGAATATTCTCTTAACATGCTCATGAAAACCTTTTGTAAGAACTTGGTCATTGACCGAAGAAATAAGGGTGTGTTTCTCATCACTAGTGCTGTCCACGAACTCCCCGCCGATGAAAGCGCGGACAGGGAGAGGGAAGAGGAAGGTGTCGAAGACGGGGACTTGAAAGGAGGACATTGTGATAAAATAGTCTGTGGGTTTCTGTTCGATAGTTTTTGAAGTAAAAAAAGGACTCAGGGAAGGTTTTATAGTGCCATCGGAGACAGGCGTCCCTTAAACTCCTGGTCTATTAACCCAGACCTTCCTATCATAACGAAGCCCCATTTTACCAACTTGAGCTTTAACTGGCCCATAATCACGTATGAATCTAAGCCAAGGCCGATTTTTCCTGAAAATACGAGGGGTGAGTTGTCGTTTCCTTGCTATTTGTCCAATCGGTGACAGGCCGGCGGAGCGCCAGCGGAGGAGCGGAGGGGGGACGGAGGAAGACGGAGGAGGCCGCTCGGCAATTTCAAGTCCATCAACCTAGTTACCAACAGGTAGAATGGCTGCAGTTTTCTCTCACAGTGTTAGTTGTTATGCTAATAAGTGAAATCAAGTTAAGTATAAATACCTACGCAGGCAACTGCAAAATCCATAAAACACCCATCATCCTCATCTATTACGATACGATCAATCTTGAGTTGCTTCGATTTTCAGATAAACTATCATTTCTACACCACCCATCCTACATCTAGCTTCTATACCACCTCGCTACCTACACATTGTCTGCCTCCCTCTTCAGCTTGGGCTCCCGTGTCTTCAGCGTCACTGGCGGCGCCTCCGGCATGGGCGCCGCAACCGTCCGCCTTCTCGCCCAGCACGGAGCAGGAGCCATATGGATCGCGGACTGGAATGACGGAAACTTTGATCAGATCAAAGAAGAGGTTGAGCGCATCAACCCTCTCACCCAGGTCCGCACCCACAAGGTCGACGTGTCGGACCCAAAGCAGGTGGACGATTGGGTAGCCAGTATCATCGCAGAGTCAGGAGTTTTGCATGGCGCTGCTAATGTCGCAGGTCTGTCGCAACCAGCCTTTACTGAGAAGAAGCCGGCTATTCTTGTAGAGGCTAACGAGGATTGGGCTCGGGTTCTTGGTGTCAACCTCCAGGGCATCATGTACTGCACTCGAGCACAGGTCGCGGCCATGGTCAATTCTCCCAGAGATAACCGTCCGGCGATCGTGAACGTTTCTAGCATTGCCTCGTTGTTGCGTAGACCAAGTGCATTCGCGTACGGTGCCTCCAAGGCTGCCTGCGCCCACTTCACATCGTGTGTAGCCAAAGATGTTCACTCTTTTGGTATCCGCATCAACACGGTTTCGCCAGGTAAGCCATCATAACTAATTGCAGGTTTCAAGGCAGAAGCTAACACTATAGGCAACACTTACACCCCCATGACAAAGGAGTTCTTTGGCCACATGTCTAAGGAGGAGACGGAGCAGCAACTTCAAAAGTGGGGAGTGAATACAAAGATTTTGGAGCCTAAAGATGTTGCGAGGGTCATTGTCTGGCTTTTGAGCGAGGCTTCCTTGGATGTTAATGGTGTCAATCTCCCTGTTGGAGAGGGAGCTCCTTGAGCAGTCGGTAGATTGAGGCCATTCGCGACCACGTAGTCGCCATAGATACTGAAGAAACGGTTCGCATATAGACCTCCATCCTCCATCCGTTTCAAGAATTGTCCGAGATAAATTAATTATTGAAAGTCAACAAAACCGTGCTTGTTCCATCCTTTGTCCTCCACGTGACTGCGCGTTGACCTCAAGAACCCCACGTCATCCCGTCGCGTCTCCCCAACTAATCTCGCCTTCTCCATCTACACGACGTGTACTACCCCTCTCCAATTCACGCTGTTTCATACTTCAGCGCATTCTACCTTCATTCCCTTGCACCTACTTTTGCTATAGCAACATGACAGGCCAATCTTCGCGCCCAGCAAGGAGATCTCGAGCCATCAAGGACCACCAGCCGCTACCAAAGCGAAGGAAGATCCGAAAGGGCACCACTAGCTGCTGGGAATGTAGGGTGGCGTGAATAAGTCTCCACATAGCTTGTCTACTGACAGTGGTTGCCATAGGCAAGCGGAGAAAGACCAGGTGCCACTTCTCTTCTCCGACAAGCGAAGTATGCGCCGGCTGTCAGCAACGGGAGACACCATGTGTGACCCAGGAGTACGAGGAAGACTCTGGCAAGATCCAGGAACACCTCGCTACAGGAGCAGAACCATTAGACCAGAACAAAAACAACCGTATCGAAGACAGACTTGAACGCATGGAAGCCCTCCTCCAGAGGTTGGTCGGCACCGGAGTGAGCTTCTCAAGTCCAGGAATAGGCTGCCACAATGCAGACACCGCAAGGTCCTCTCTTCAAGCTATAAAAGAGGATGTCGGAGATATCTTTAGCGCGTTTTCCGGAGCCTTGAAAAAAGGGGCCGGGTACAATCACAGCCCCTCACGCGGTAGTCAAGCTAGCTTTGGCGGTTATGGACCCGGGCGAACTGTTCGTGACCCCGTTGGAATCGAACCAAGCAACTACGAAAGCATATCTCGGGAGCTTTACGCCGCTTTGTCATCCCAACATGATGCAGACTTGATAATTGCTGCTGGGAACACGGCTCCCTTTCTACAATTTCTCTGCCGGCCATACGAAGATATCTTCCGAGGGAAAATGCTCCCCGCTTCATGCCTTTCAGCCTTTCCGAATTCAAAAAGCCACCCCGTCTTGATTGCGCGAACCCTCCTCCATCTAGCTCATGGGATCCATAATCTACATCCCTCATCACTCGACCCTACTCAACTGGATCTCAGCTGTCCACTTACAACAGTTATGCAACGCTTTCTGGATACAGCTTGTCGGTTGGTTACGAGTAACGATGAGATGCTTGAGTCTCTGGAAGGACTCGAATGCCTGGTACTAGAAGGCGTATTCCACATTAATGCAGGGAATCTACGCCGCGCCTGGCTAGTGTTCAGGAGAGCCATAAGTCTAGCTCAACTAACAGGACTAGACGGTGGAGGCGACGCTGATCTGACAATTCTCGACTCTACAACTATGGCCTCTCCCTCTTTCATGTGGCACCGAATTGTCAGCCAAGACCGGTATCTGGCTCTCATGCTTGGTCTCCCCCCTGGCACACCCGACGGTTGTCTCGGAACCCCCGAAGATTTGACCCTGAACGAATGTCCCATGGGCTATCTTGAACGCATTCACTGTATCATAATGAGTCGTATCACTGCAAGTAGGGGCAGAAAGTCTGACAGCCCAGCTTCTGTTGATTTACGAAGCATAGACTTGACTCTAGAGAAGGCTGCGCGCGGTATGCCTCCTGACTGGTGGCAGCCCCCCATCAAGTCCCCGGATGACGGCGAACCCCTTGAAGATGTTCTACGCATCATGTTCCACATCACTCATTTCAGTCTACTCATTTACCTGCGACTCCCTCACATGCTTCTTGACGGCGAGAACACGCAGAACTTCAACAAGTCATCATGCGTAAATGCCAGTCGCGAGCTCCTCAGCCGCTACATCCGGTTCCGCTACATGGACTCGATCGCGTTTTGTTGTACAAGTATCGACTTTTCGGCTTTCACAGCATGTCTCACATTGCTTCTTGTCCATTTACGTCGATGGCACAACGGCAACGGTGTCGAAATTGGCCTTGAACACCAGCGTCTTAGCGATCGTGCCATGGTTCAAGAAACAATCGAACTCATGACAGAGCTAGGTCAGGAATGTGGTGACACGGTGCTGGAAAAGACAGCCGGGATCGTGTCAAACCTGGCCCGCATTGAAGCAGATGCTGCAAAAAAGGCAGGGCTGTATGGCGGTTTCAGCGGCGCGAGGAACCGGTGTGCGCCCAATCGTTCCCTTCGACTCATGATATCCTCATTTGGTGTCGTTAGCATCACAAGAGACGGTATCGTTCCCTCAAGTTCGATCACAAATTCCAAAGGCGAGAACCACAGCCAGAAGAGCCATACTCGTGAACGCCCCCAGCAACTATCTGCTCCTTCTGCTGAGCTTTTTCAAGACGGCGAATCTCGAACTCTCCGAGCCTCCGGCGTTGGTTTTGATATGAACATGTTAGAGGTTCCGTCTCTGCAAAACCTGGGTTCTCAAGAAGGGCATGCGCTACAGCTTAGCCAATTTCAGTCGCAACGAGGGCTTGCAGAGATGTCCACAGCAAACAAGTCGGATTTTTCGTTCTATTTCGATCAAGGCTTGGATGAGTGGCCGTTGGAGGCTGCCATACCATTACCCGAGTGTTCTGATGAACAGCATGACCTTTTCTCTGGCTTCCTTGGCAGTTTTAGCATGTAAGGGGCGACATGGCTAAGAAGGTTTTTTAACGAAATAGTTTTTCCGTTTACAAGACAGTGCAAGGACTATTCATAGTCATTCGCGGAATGGCCGCCCACATATGCCTGCTCGGTCCTTTCAGGGGAGCCTCATCTACCGGGCATGATCATGTCACAACTGGAGACTCCGGAGTGGGCGACCCAATTTTAGGAACAAATACGACGGTGATGGGGCATCGATCGGTGGATTGTATGATCGCGGTTAGTTCGAGCGAGCTTAGACTCTCGGCATGGTTCGTATCCCATATTGCAGCAGGGATCTTGAAACTTCTAATATTATTCTAGAATCCCCGGACCAGGACCACGACTTCATTTATAGATCGAGTTTACCTCCTCATTATCGTATCTCAGCATTGCTTTCACTCGCTATTACACTCTTTCACAATGCATTCACTTTCGTTGCGGCGTCTTTTGACGTCAGTCCTCTCATTATGCTCCGTCAGCTCAGCACTCCCTAGTGAACGACGCTCCAACTCCACATCGTCCCATGTCGAAGCATACTACAGTGTAGACGGTGCTACTCATGCCGAGAAGAGCAAGGCCTTGAAAGCAGATGGCTATCGCATCGTCTCTCTGAGCTCATACGGCTCACCAGATAACGCCAACTATGCAGCTATCTGGGTGCAAGAAGAAGGCCCATCGTTTGAAATTATCCACGATGCCGATGAAGCTACATACAACTCTTGGCTTCAAACGTGGAAGTCAAGGGGCTATGTATCAACACAAGTCTCTGCCACTGGTCCTGCTGAGAATGCGGTGTTTGCAGGTGTGATGGAAAACATCAATGTGACCAGCTGGTTTCAGACATGCGAACTCGAGAACCCTTGGGCTTTCTCCAACACAACAGGCTACGTTGACGTGGTGGTAAAAGGCTTCCGGATGTTTGGAACCTCTGAAGAACGTCGATATTGTATTCTGGGCCACGAGAATATTGGAAACGAGCAGACGACAATCCAGTACAGCACTCCTAGCTTCACCGTTGACTTTGCGTCCACATTCGAGGCTGAGACAACGAAGCGCTTCTGGAGGCCATCCAGACTATTCCTTTCCGAAGACCACATCGTCACACCAAGCTTTGTCGATACCAGTGTTGGAAAATGGTCGCACGCTGTCGATCTGACCAAGGCCGAACTCAAGGAGAAGATTGAGACGGAGAGCGCCAAGGGGCTTTACCCCATTGATATTCAAGGTGGCGGATCTGGTTCCAACGAACGCTTCACAGTCGTTTTTGCAGAGCGCACCTCTCCAAAGCCTCGACAGTGGAACGTTCGAGGAGAGGTAACTGGTTTCGAAGACAACGAGGCCGCGGAGAAGGAAGTTGATGGCATCATGCGCCGCTTCATGGAAAAGAATGGAGTTCGCCAGGCTCAGTTTGCTGTTGCACTCGAGGGAAAGATTATTGCCGAGCGAAGCTATACCTGGGCAGAGGATGACCGGGCCATTGTCGAACCTGATGACATCTTTCTTCTCGCCAGTGTGAGCAAGATGTTTTTGCATGCCTCTATCGACTGGCTTGTGACGAACGAGATGCTCAACTTTTCGGCGCCGGTTTACGATCTTCTTGGCTATAAGCCGGCCGACTCTCGCGCAAACGACATCACGATCCAGCATCTCCTCGATCATACTGCAGGATATGATCGATCCATGTCAGGAGATCCTAGCTTCATGTTCCGCGAGATTGCGCAGTCTCTTCCAACAAAGGGGGCTAAGGCTGCCACCCTTCGGGATGTGATCGAATATGTGATTGCTAAACCCCTTGATTTCACTCCGGGAGATTATTCGGCATATTCCAACTATGGTCCCATGCTTCTGAGCTACGTTGTTACCAACATCACCGGTGTGCCTTATCTCGACTTTTTGGAAAAGAACATTCTCGACGGTCTTAATGTGAAGCTCTACGAAACTGCGGCGAGCAAGCACACCGAGGACCGGATCGTCCAGGAGAGCAAGAACACTGGTCAGGATCCAGTCCACCCGCAGTCCGCCAAGCTGGTCCCTGGACCTCACGGAGGAGATGGAGGCCTCAAGGAAGAGTGCGCCGGAACGTTCGCCATGGCTGCAAGTGCAAGCTCCCTTGCCAAGTTTATTGGCTCGCATGGTAAGTGACATTCTTTTCCTGACTTTTTTGTAAAGAGCTTTAGCTAACAATGGTAGCTGTCTGGGGAACTGGTGGTCGCGTTTCTAACAGCCGTGATGGCTCACTCTCAGGTGCCCGTACCTATGTCGAGAGTCGAGGAACCATCGACTGGGCCCTGACTCTGAACACACGGGAGTATGTTTCTGAGACCGAGTTTGACGACTTGAGGTGGTGGTACCTTGGCGACTTTTTCTACAATTTCCCTATTGCTGGTTGAGCGATGTGCGGCCTTGATTAACATGAAGGATTATATAGCCATCTGTCGTTTGAGTTTGCACCTTGAATACCCCAATTTTAAATGAAACGGCAGATAATAGAAATCCTGCTTTATTTTGAATATTCTCATCTTCTTCAGAATATGTTCATAAGCTAGCAGACACGCGTCAATGATTGTGGTGAGGTCATCGTCGGACCACCCGATAGCAAGCCCGTCTATCTATCCACTTCAAGGCGCTACAGTTCAAGATCAAGACTCCAGATTCACATACAAAAAGTAAATAGAAGCAATTCTGCCAGATTGAACCATTTCCCTCGCTAAGTTTTTATCCTTTTTGTCTTTTAAACCCCTGTAATTGCCTACTGTTATCTCGTCTACATTCCACCGTCTGGGGCAGGCTGACCAATAACTGACGAATTTCCACCGACCGAGTTTGCCGAGTCAAACAATTCCCACTTTCAACATCATCACCACCTCCGATATGAGGCTCAACCACTTACCAAACCCCATCCTCTTTTAACTGTACCTCTAAAAGCATCATTCACAATGATAGCCCTCACAAACTCGGGCCATGGAGGACCCCTCGGCGGAACCCTCACCCAATGGCCCTCGGTCGCACACCACGCCGAAAACATGAAGAAAGATAACTGGGAAGAAGGCCACACTCGAGCCGCAGACCAACGCCTCAGGTCTTCCGACTCCCTCTCTAGCGTCTTCATTCTCGAGCGCGTCAAGCACATGACATGGGCTTGGTTCACGTTCGTCATGAGCACCGGGGGTATTGCGCTTGTGCTGCACAGTACGCCTAATCAGTTTGAGGGACTACAGGTTATTGGCAAGATCTTTTTCATCTTTACTATTATTATTTTTATTGGTATTGTTACTGGTCTTATTGTTCGGTTTTCTACGACGGATAGGGCTTTGAGGAATAGTCTTTTACATCCGACTGAGAGCCTCTTCTTTCCTTGCTCTCTCCTCAGCGTTGCGACTATCTTGACAAATACGGCAGCCTATGGTCTCCCTGAAACAGGTTCTTGGCTAGCAACTGCTCTTCGGGTATGCTTCTGGTTGTACACGGCTCTCTCGACCCTCTCGGCAATCGTCCAGTTCTTTGTCCTGTTCAAAGGCGCCCATCTACCCATCCACTCCATGACACCGGGTTGGATATTACCCATCTTTCCGGCCATGCTTACGGGTACACTGGCTTCTGCAATCATGCCTTCACAAAGTCCTGAGCACCGGATACCTATCTTGGTGGCTGGAGTCACGTACCAAGGCCTCGGTTGGACCGTGGCATCGCTCGTCTACCCATTATACCTCGGTCGGTTGATGCAGGATGGTTTACCAGCACCAGCAATGCGACCTGGAATGTTCATCGCCGTTGGACCTGCTGGCTTCACTTCTGTTGCCCTCATCGGCATGTCTCAATCGATCCCAGAAGGCTATGGATATTTCAAGACATATCCCATGGCACCTCAAGTCTTACAAATCCTCGCCCTCTGGGTATCAATCTGGATCTGGTGCATAGCCTTCTGGTTCTTTTCATTCAGCCTACTAGCCGTTCTCTCCTCGGCTCTACAGTGGAGATTGCGATATAGCATGACGTGGTGGGCGTTTGTGTTTCCAAACGTCGGCTTCACTCTTGCCACGGCGCGGATCGGGGAGCAATTAGAAAGCCCGGGGATTAGATGGGTTTCGACTGTCATGACGGTTTTCCTTGTGGGTCTTTGGTTTATGGTTTTGTATGCGCAGGTATCTGCTGTTATTCGTAGAAAGATTCTTTGGCCAGGTCGGGATGAAGATCGATAGTATCCTTTCTAATTATGATAGATAGATATTTCCTTTTCCAACAGACTTAGACAATACGATAATTATACATCTCGGGCTGATCACCCTTGCTGAGATATTCGTCTTCATCCGTGAGAGGATCAAATACCCCCCAATCCCGATTGTCTACCCAAGAGCCCATGATAGTACTCTGAACATTGACATACCCAATCCTCCGATACTCCCCCTTTTCGCATCCTCTCACAAGCGCTAAAGCATAACTCTCAGCAGAACCTTCCAGGTCCACTCTGCAGTGGAGAACACCAAGGTAAATATGCATTTCCCCATCAGATGGAACGAACGGGAAAACGTCATCCAGATCAGCCTTGGAAGGCGATGCCGAGACTTCTAAGTCATCGATATCTGAACTTGTCTCCGTAGTCGGAGTCACCACGTTTCGAACATATCGCAAGTTTCCACCTGGGAGAAACTCTGCTGCCTGCTCGGGTGTAAATTGACCGGTGAGGTCTTCAACCTTGAGTACTAGCCGAGCTTTGATCAGTGGACCTTGAAGAATGAGATGACCTCCAGAAATGGAACCAAGCTCTGGTCCTGTTGTCTGGACAGATGCTTCTATGACTTCTGCAGCAGGAACCCAAGGCTCTTCGTCCTCTTCGAGATCCGCGTTCAAGTTGATGTTGCCAATTCCAAATGTTCCAGACAAGGTATGGGTTGGTTCCTCTGAAGCCCACGACCAGGAAGGAACTCGGTATTTCTGCGGAGGAGACACCTTTCTCCCATCTCTTACAGTCCAAAGGAGATCTCGAAGCAGTGATTGGCGCCAGATCCCCGCAAGGTAGGAACCTGGGGGTACTCGTGCCAGAGTCTGATACAGCGACGCAATGCCAGCAAAGGCAATCAAACGATCCGACTCAAAAGTGAAAAATCGTGATAGGTAGTCCTGCAAAAGTTGATGCCAGACCGGTCGCAGGCTCTCGGCGTTCTGGCCTCCCATCAAGTAGAGGCTTCCTAGGGGCATGGTGCGGGTGAATTGTTGTTTAACATCAAACGCATACCCTTCGCACGTCTCGTGAGAGGCAAATCCCCCAGAAGTCATGTCGGAAGCAGATGTCCACCAGAGTTGGTCACTGGCAACATGTAGAGTCTTTGGTGAGAGAATCCATTCCTGAAAGACCCATCCTCGACGGAAAAGGGGCTGAGATAAGACCTGGTCGCAGAAAGCAGATCTGTCGATGAGTCTAATAGTTGTTGGCATTTCCGAGTCCTCGAAGCCAGTCCACGTCGGTGTGATTTCACAAGGATATTTGAGCATCGAGTCTTGCTTCAACCCTGCAGATGAATCTTTGGCAGCCGTGGCAGAAATAGTGACGTACGCCTGAGAATAGACCGATGCCATGTGTGCGGCTTCAATATCCCAGTCTTCCTTTGAATCTTGTATGATGCAGAGGGAGTCAATCCATATATACTGGATACCCAGAGTGTTGGCTAACTTGATAGCGTCTCGGAAAGTAGCCGGGATGGTTGAAAAGGGAATGTCGTAGTAGAAGGCATCAACCAGCTGCTGCTTCAGCATGAGTGGTTGTATTTCGCCCCAACGATGACTGAGAGCAGCATATCTAGTCGACGAGCCCAGATTATGAGTATCCACAAGCTTAACTGTAGGCTCTTCCGAAGCTGAAGATGCTTGGCAGTGAAGCAATCTCGTAGGTAACCTAGGTGCCAAGTTCAGGCTTTGAGTTGAAGACTCGAGCCAGGTCCTAATGCGTTCCAGTGTTACTTGTCGGTCAAACTTGGGCTTCCAAGTATCTCTATTATCCGTGTTTATTTCTTTACTCGTTATTATTGATAGCAAAGTGGAAGAGCCTCGAGACTTACTGATTGCCTTGAAAGCGCGAAACGAATGAAACAGGCGTCCAACAAACTGATCGCCTTTCACGTTCGAAAAACACAATCCGAGAACGAAGCTGCCGCAATAAGACGTCTCCCCTGCTTCAATGGCCGGGATACCAACGACGCCTTTCTGTTGCAGCTCCTCCAATGTTGTAGGGTGAGTATCTTGCTGCAGCCGCAGCCAGATCATGGCGCAGAGCACGCAAGCATTCGCAGACTCCTCCAGAGCTTGTGTCGTATGGTGAGTATATGGCTTTGGAGGACCGTCCGGCCCTGGGCCATGATCTAGCCTTACTCTCCATTCCGTCTTGCCTGTTGTGAATCCAGAGGGAACAAAGGCGGCGTCCTCGAGGGCAAGTAGGTTGCGGTCCACCAGTTCCTTTGAGGGCACGTAATGTCCCTCAAAGATGCCGGAACAAGAGGAGCAAAGATTCGGCGATGGCATTGTAACAGCAATCGGGGTCTTCGAGGGGTTCGGTCTTGAGCTTGATAATATGCCAGGTCAAGCTGAGATGCAGCTGGAGAGATGTGAGTGAGAGGGGGCCCTGCAGCCTAACATGAACCCAACAATCGCAGCGAGCATCCATCCCGATAAACATGAGGAAGACTCCCCAGAGAGGGCCTGGCCTCCACAGCGATGAATAGACTCATGCCATATTTGCTCTAATAATTAAAATGACAAGTAAATAAAATTATACGAGGTAGAAAAATTCTTGATAGAAATTATCCTCGATGTTGTTTGTGGACGATTTCATGGCTCTCAAACGCTAGTCAAGAACGTCATTTTGTTTCAGTGCTATTTTGGGACGCTAGCCACTGAGTCTTAGCGGTTCTCACCATTCAACACCAAAACATTTCCTCCTCCAAGCAAACCTTTAACCATTTCTTTTCATAATGCGACATCGCTATTGATTAAGGCTATCTTTCTTTTTTCTCTTCTTTTTCATTTTCATCCGATATGGAGCCTACATTCACTACTTGCTAACCTTTCATCCACTGTTTCGCCTTGCCGTCTTCACCCAGCCTGGCAGAATGAGCACCATGACCAGGACACGGGCGACGCGCTCAAGCGCACTGAATGCCTCGAAAAAGATTTCATCACAGTTGGGCTCTGATGATGAGAAGCCGATTGAAACAAATATACGCGCGACAAAACGGCGTCCTAGTCCTCAGGATGATGATCATGACGCGTCTGAAGGAGACGCGACTCCAGAAATTGAACCTGAAGCCCCTGCACCAAAACGGCGAAAGACACAATCTTCAAGGAGCACCAAAGCGAACAACAACAAGTTTCATGAGCAAATATTTGGTATCAATGGAAAGACAAGTCAAACGCCATGTGCACTCCCCGCTCGACAGCATAATCTCACATATCACCGACCACTCATGCTAGACAATTACTCTTCACGAAAGGCTCTCCTCGACTGGTTCGACGGCGTCAGTACCAAACGCTCAATGCCTTGGCGAAAAGCATGGATCAACCCAAAAGACCACCAACCAGATGACCTGCGCAATCTTTTAGAGAGGCGGGCGTACGAGGTCTGGATCAGCGAGATTATGCTACAGCAGACGCGAGTCGCCGTGGTCATCGACTATTGGAACAAGTGGATGGCCAAATGGCCATCCATTCACGACCTAGCCGCTGCGAGTGCTGATGACGTCCTCAGTGCCTGGCGTGGATTGGGTTATTACAGCAGAGCAACCAGGATCCATGAGGCCTCAAAGTTAGTGGTGAAGGGCCCTGCCATGAAAGGCCTTTTACCATCCTGTACTCAAGATCTCGAGGCAAAGGTCCCTGGTGTTGGGAGATACACGGCGGGTGCCATCTCAGCCATTGTCTTTGGACAAGCTGCGCCTATGGTTGACGGCAATGTCCTGCGTGTCCTAAGCAGGCAGCTTGGACTATTGGGCAACGTCAAAACCACGAAGGTAGTTATCGACACATTATGGGCTGCCGCAGATGCTCTCGTCAAAGCCGTCGCGAGAGACGAGACAAATACCCCGGATGGCGAGGAAGTCGAGACAAGCGATAGACCTGGAAGATGGGGTCAGGCCCTTATGGAACTTGGAAGTACCATTTGTGTGCCAAAGCCAAATTGCGCCGAATGTCCCATCACATCGACTTGTCGAGCCTATGCAGAAGGAAGAACGTTGATCTCTCAGGACAGCCGAGATACCAAGCTCAATGACATTGAGGATGCCTGTCATCTCTGCGAGCCCCTTGAAGACAATGAGGAAGACCCCACTCCAGATGTTAAAAGTACCAAAAAGACAAAGGCAAATGGATCTCAGAGCAAGCAACTGACACTGGCGTCATTTGCCTTCAAGAGGCCAACCATCGAGAAATCTTCCTCGAATAAGGCCAAGTCAACTCTCAGCGCCCGCGACATGGAAACCATCGTGGATCACGCTCGAAAATTCCCACTCAAGGTGATCAAAAAAGCTGTGAGGGAAGAGGAAACACTCGTCTGTGTCATTCGCCGCAGCGACGGACAGTACTTGGTCCAAAAGCGTCCTGAGAAAGGGCTCCTCGCCGGACTGTGGGAATTTCCCAGCTATATCCTAAAAGACTCAAACGAAGGAAGCACACTCGCTAAACGAAAGTCGAATGCGCTCGCATACGTCTCTAAAATAGGAGGCGAGCATGGCCACAAGACATCAAAAGCCAAACATGTTGGCGAGCTGGGCAGCGTGCCGTGGTTGTTTTCACACTTGAAGCTTACGATGCATGTTCATCTGTTTTCTCTTCAAGATGATGATTGGCTCTCGGATTCTGAGTCACTTAAAGGGAGTCGCCTCAGATGGGCGACAAGTGACGAGGTTGATGATGAGTCAATGGGTACAGGTATGAGGAAGTGCTGGAGCCTTGTGAAAGACAGAGACGACTGAGCACGAGTAATGCGGGTGTTAAGACATTTTGTAATATCAGCGAATGGATAGATGGGAAATACTGTAGAATAGAATAAATAATAAATGAAAGCCAGATAAGCTGGCTACCTATGACAATGCTTCATTCATTATCCGCGAAATATTCGTGACGAGGGATGTAAGTTGAAGGGCTGGGGCCAAAAAACGAACACGGGATGAAACCACAACCAAAACCTTTAAATAGTTTTCCTTCAAAACAGAAACAGCAAAGAATCGGCTGGCGATAATGAATCCATCTAATTTTCCATCAATTATTGTCGCTTTGGGAATCATCAAATCGATACCGTCTCAATGAGGCTGCGCGTCACGTGGAGCCGAGTCGCGATGGCATCCGAGTCCCGCGTCGGCCGGCCATGTGGAGACGCGTCCAACTTACATCACACCCTGTCGGCTCCCGCCGTCTCAACGCCCCATTCAAGTCAAACCCAAGAGAAATGTCGATTGTATCGACGGCTCCAAGACAATGACAAGCTGGTTTGCTAGCGGCCGCCCGGCTCTCTTTGATGCCATCTCCAATGCGTGCGATCTAGTCGACCAACAGATCGCTGCAGGTACGTCATTAATCGATTAACGCGACAGGACGTGTCTCGCTAACACAGCCTCAGACCTTGAGCTGGTGAAACAGGAGCTTGATGAAGCTCTTCAACAGAGAGATGATCACGCCGCGCAGGTTTCTGACTTGGCGGCTGAAAATGCTCGTTTGAAGGAGCAATTGCACAAGGCAACAGCCAAGGCGACAGGAGACGCGAAAACTCCCGAAGCAGCGCCATCACCCCAACCAGCAGCTTCCAGGAGCAACTCATCTAATAGTGAACCAGACTGGAAGGCTGAGTGTGCCAGGGTCAGCCTCAAGTTTAACGCGCTTTCAGAAAACTTCAAAAAGGCCAAGGACGCGCTTCGGAAAAGAAAGGAGGAACGTGATAGATGGGTTGCTCACGCCACATTACTGGAGAAGAAGATCAAGGCGGCTGAGGAAGAGCATGGAATCAGCATTACAGATCGTCAAAACAGGGGCAGCCGAGCGACAACACTTCCAGCAGCCAGGACAGAAGACGCCAACCCAAGTCCAAATGTTAGTTTCACATCCGACCCTGGGCTTGAGCAAGCAGATCTGGAATTGCCACCTTTGGCTGCTGCATCACTAGGCCCCGATAATCCTCCTCCTCTGCCCGACACTACCGCTGCTAACCCCAGCTCGGATGCGACGGCGAGTGAGGTCGAATCTGGCCAAGGGGATGAGCTGCCTGAGTTGCCGGTCCAAGAGGATGTTGAGCACACGCAAATTAAGGAGGAGCCGTCGTCTGATACGCCTGTTGTCGTCTCCGAGAGGGCTGTGAAGAAGAGGAAACGAAACGATGGAGACCCCAACGAATCACCCCTACAAAAAGTCAAGCTAGAACCAGTTGACGACAGCTCGAGTCCTATTCAACCACTCGGCCCTGCTACACTTGTTCCACAAGAAAGCATAGATCTCGGAGACGTTGCACAAAAGTTGTTGACCCCGAGGAAACGCAGGGAGATGGAAGAGTCTCAACGTCGGGACCAGATACAGAACGAAGCCTTTGCGACAGCAACACCCAGGACCCTATTCGTTAGGCCGGATGCCGAACCGCAAACAGCTCGACCCTTGGAACGAAAATCAGCCCTCACACCGCTCAGCGTCAACCGACGGATTGTGCGATCAGGCGCTGATAAGCCAACTACACCCCTTAGAAAGGGGCTAGATCGTGGCATATCAAACGTGGCCGAAGATGGCGAAGCTTACAGGAAAACTGGAAATAATACGAATCAAGCGCCTAAGGGGCGACTGGATACGTTATTGAACAGTCCTGCTGCCCAGGAAAACGAAACTGTAGCCCGTCCGACACCTCGAGCGCCAGCAAGACTAAGCAATCTCTCAGAAGGCCTGGCCATCCCAGGTCGGCGGGTACTCCCTTTTGATCGAGAAGGACGCGTCAAAGACCAAACTCCTACTCGCCCAACCGGTACGCCTAATCGCGTCAGTGCTCTCACTTCAAAGGTCACACCGCAGGACACGCGATCTCCGTTGGCCTCTAAGAGAGGCACCACGTCTGCATTGCGAAACAAACCAGTGGCGGAGTTGCGGCCCGACGATTTCAAGATCAACCCTCAAGCCAATGACGGACATGACTTTGCCTTCTCAGACGTGATTCGTGACAGGGATGAGAGGGCTCGCATGCAAGGCTGTACAGACATGCACTGCTGCGGGAAGCATTTTCGATCTCTTGCCATCTCACAACGCCCAGATGCACCTCTCACATCAGCTCAGCGACAAGAGGAGCAGAAGTTGTTGGAGGAGTACTTGGGCAACTTTGCGTATCGACTAGGGACAATGGACAAGAAGGAGAGAGATGAGCTTTGGATCGAGGCCAAGACGCAAGAACTCGCAAACAAGTATGGCAAACATCGATACCATTACTCGAGGATGCGGAGTCCTCCTGGGTTCTGGAATGCAGACTTCCCCAGCACCCAAGAGATGGAGGCTGAGAGGGAAGAAGCTGCCAAACGAGAGAAGCAGACTGTTCAGGACAGATACAGAGAAGCTACGCGACCTGGTGGTAGATGGTTGTTCAGAGACGAGTAGACGAGAAGTCAAAAAGGGAGTCGGAGTTGAGATTCATTGTTAGTATTATAGTAGCCAAGGCGTTCGGGTAACACTGGGATGGGTAGGAACTTGTCATGGATGACTTGCATAAGTAACTTTAGGTATAAAGACTATATATAGGTTTCAACAAAGAACCTCGACTAAATACCGAGTCAACTGTTTGCTCAACAAGAACCTCAAGCCAACAATACTCGAGCCAGGATCAGGGCAGGGGTTAAATATGCGAGTCTGCGATGCCGGGCTTTTTGGAGATGGAAGAGTGGAGCACAGATCACCCCTTGGCTCTTGCTCCTCTCCCGTCAAGCGAAAGCCGCAAAGTGTTTCTGCCTCAGACATCAATTTTTGCCCCAAAGTCTCTGACGACTGGCTCTGACTGGGGGGAGCCCGCCCTCGTGCCCTTTTCTGCAGGCCTGAGGTGCGTGCTTTGCTTGCCTGCTTGGGGCTTGGCTCGTGTGCGTCTGGCGCTGGGGGCACCTCTCTCATTGTGTTCTGCCGCTACGTTTTTGGCTTGACCGGTGCGTGCCAGTAGGTACCACCCGTACTGTACCTTTTAGTAGCATTGGAACCTGTCTCGGCCTGGCTTGCCCAAATTTTATTTCTCCAACGTCCAGCCCGTAGAGACACATCCCCGTCTCCGTCCTTCCCTGACGCAACTCCTTCTCTCTCTCTCCCTCCGGTGCGTCTAACATTCGGCCTCCCTACCGTGAGCGAACCCGCGCTCCTTGGTTGTTCTTCGTTTTTTTTCTTCTTCTTCTTCGTCTCGGTTTTTCGTTTTACCTATACTTGCCTCTCTCCTCCGCCCCGCGCGACTGGAAACTCTTGTCGGCCGAATCAAAGTCGCGCCGTCCTTTGTTCTCCTCTACCCGTCGCTCCCCAACATCGTCCCTTTTGCGGACCTACAGAATCAGGCCCGACCGCCGGTGTCGCGTCGCGCAACTTCGGACACCATCATCCATCCCCCGACAAGCTTCAACGCGCTGAAGCCCGACGACCCGGAAGGATCAACCGCTCGCGAGATCAGACTACGACGTGACTGCGGGTGTCGCACCAACTGGGCGGCTCCCGTCTTCATTCAACACCCCAGGCCGGCACGATGAGTAACCGCCATCTGCCGGCTGGGCAGAACATACAGGGAGGAGCTGGTGGAGTCCCCGGGGTCGATATGGTCGGCGGTCCTGGAGGGCCTCGTCGGAGGCAGGCGCCTCCGTATGTGCCTCAGTATCAGCAGCAGCACCACCAGCACCATCACCAGCACCAGCACATGAATCCCATGTATGGTGGCTACACCCAGTTCGCGCCCCAGCCCTACTACGGCATGCCGCCGCAGTACCAGAACGCCCAGTATCAGAACGCACAATACCAGCACCAGTATCTCAATGGACAGTACCAGAACGGGGGTATGCCCTCGCCTGGCTACATGCCATATCAAAACTATGCTCGGTCGCCGCCCTCCATGCACCAGTACGTTCCAATGGTCGGTGTGAGCGTACCGCCAAGCTACCCTCCTCGTCCTGCTCAACAACATTCTCCTGCGCTCTCGACTCCCTACCAGCCCCCGCCTGTGTCGGCTCCGATTCCGCCCCATACGCCATCATCCACCAACTCTTCGCAGTTGATGCCTCCCCCGACTCCACCGACGCCGCAAACGACAGAGCCGCAACCTCCTGTCATTCCTACTCCTGCTCCTGTCGCTGCTCCGGCTCCGGCTCCTGCCCCTGCCCGAGAGCCTTCGCCGCCTCCGAAGGCGAAGGAGCCTTTCCGTGCTCCTGTAAGTTGCGCAATTACAAATATACTATATACCCACTAATATATCGCCAGCTTCCTTGGCTTTCCCACCCTGATGTCGAGTTTCCTGTCAGAACCACCAAGTCACGACGGAGGAGGAGACTCTTGAATACCGACAGCCAGGCTGTTTCCTTGCCCGTCGAGCAGCACGAGGCCGCCACGGAGCAGTCTGAGCAAGCAACCATTGCCGAAACAGCGTCAAAAGAACCATCAGTTGCTTCCCAGACTCCTGCGACGTCCGCGGCTCCATCCGAGACCGCTGCAACCCCACGTCTACCCGCCGAAGAGTCCGCCATTCCCGTTCATACTTCCTCTACTTCTCAACGGTCCCGCACCAACACTGTGACTAGCAGCACCTCAACGGCCACCAACAGGCCCGCCACCCGCTCCTCCGCTGCTCCTGCTCCCGCTCTTCCTTCTTTGCCCAAGTCTGGTGCTAAGGACGCCAAGCCTGCTCGCGCTGAAAAGCCGGTCAATGGCGATGTGATTGCCGAAACTTCGTCCCAGGATGCGACGTCTACTGCTGTTGCTGAGAAGCCCACCGAGCCTGAGTCCGAAGCTGCAGAGGCACCTGCTCCTCCTGTGAAGCTTCCACCCTCAAGTTGGGCCAACCTTTTCGCAAAGCCTGCCGCCGCAGCCGTCGCAAAGGCTAGTACCACCAATGGTGCTGTTACTGGCAGCGCTGCCACCAATGGTCATAGTGCGGAAGGTGTTGTTAGTGCCACGAATGGCTCTACTGCCAGTTTCTCAAAGGCCAATGCCAACTCGGTTGCGGAGGCCATTCAATCTTTCCACGTTGGTCTTGCTGACCAGCTTTCGTTCCTCGAGCCTCGTGGCTTGATCAACACCGGTAACATGTGTTACATGAACTCGGTAAGTTGACTTTACCCTGACAAGAAACAATGCGCTGACCAGATGAAGGTGCTTCAAGTTTTGATGTTTTGCGTTCCATTTTTTGATTTCCTTAGCCAGATCAGCAAGCGAGCTGTCCATAGCTTCAAGAGCGAGACACCTCTCATTGACGCCATGTGAGTTGCGTGTGGAGCAGTTGAACGATACAATGGCTAATTCAATGACAGGATCATGTTTATGCATGAGTTCAAGAGCATCAAGTCTGCTTCTTCAGTTGAACACCTGCGCCGCTCTCTCAAGAATGAGGAGTTGGAGCGCTATGGCGAACCCTTCACCCCTGAGTTTGTCTACGAAGCTATAAGACAGCTCCCTCGTTTCGCAAGCATGAGGGTGCGTTCAATTCTCAAGCTCTGGATAATATATGCTAACTAATTTCCAGCGAGGTCATCAACAAGACGCTGAAGAGTTCCTGGGTTTCCTTCTCCAATCTCTCGACGACGAGTGCACTTCTGTTATGAATAGCTCCACTCTGGCAGAGCAGTCGGAAAAGGTCAATGCCGCCGAGGGTGCTACTGGTACATCTGATGATTGGCTTGAGGTTGGCAGGAAGCAGAAGGCAGCGGTGACCCGATCCTCCGGATCCAACTCATCAAGCCCTATCTCCAAGATCTTTGGCGGATTGCTTCGATCAGAGTTCCGCGTTCCCGGACTGAAAGACTCTATCACCACTGAGCCCTACCAGCCGCTCCAGTTGGACATTGGGTCTTCAGATGTTCGCAACGTGGTTGATGCTCTGCGGGGCCTTACTCGTCCTGAACGTATTCAGGGTGACTTTAACTCACCCCGAGGCAAGGATGTGACGGCCACCAAGCAAGTCTTCATTGAGTCGCTTCCTCCCGTTCTCATCCTACACCTCAAGCGATTCCAGTTTGATGCGGAGGGCAATGGAACCGTCAAGATCTGGAAGAAGATTGGATATCCTCTGGAGCTCGAGATTCCTCGCGATGTGCTGTCTCGGCAGAAACGCCAGACGTACACCGATGGAGCGATGCCCAAGTATAAGCTGATCAGTGTGGTGTATCACCACGGAAAGAACGCGAGCGGTGGACATTATACGGTTGATGTGCGCCGCCAGGAGGGCCGTGAGTGGATCCGCATCGACGACACGGTCATTCGCAGGGTGCGAAGTGAGGATGTGGCCGAGGGCGGCGAAGAGGAAGAAGTGAAGGACACTCGCAAGGATGGCGCTGTCTCTAGTGCCTCCGGCAGCCGCTTCGATGCCATGACGGAAGACGCAGGAGATGAAGTTGGATGGAACAAGGTGACGGCTTCCACCGGAGGAGCGAAGAAATGGAGCAGCGTCGCCAACGGGGCCAGCAATGGCACCCCCAAAGCGAAGCCGGTCAAGGACAACATCAAAGACAACAAGGTGGCTTACCTGCTGTTCTACCAGCGGGTATAAGGAGCCACACCCACATGACACCTGGACTATAACACTCACTACAGCCCTCCGGCCTAATTCCCCAGCCGTGAAGAGGCGGACACGAATTACCACGAGCTTTAACGGCAGTACGTTTTGGATGAGAGGGACTCGGAAAACAGCATTTCTTGGGATGGAGTATGATGCTGGGAGGCGAGGAAAAGGAAAGGCGAAATATTTGATATCAAGCCCAATGCTCGGCGTCCGGCGTCGAGGCATGATTCCTGCGGGTCGGGGTTGGGAGGAGGTGCTGGTGAAATGCCTTTGGCAGGCTGATCAGCAAGACAATTACAGGATCCCATGTAAGATTTGGGGGTTCGAGTCGAAGAGCACATAGCTATTTCGACTGGACTTCCTCGGACAGCGAGACAAGGGCTGCCTGGAGATGGGCTCTTCATGGAGCTTGAACCAGATAGTACATTGTATAACTACCTAAAAAGCGTCCATGAGATGGTAATTTAAAAAAGATTCACATATAACAAACACAAAGAAATGCTCAAAGGTTGTGCAAAATGAGTCAAGTCAGACGACGTCTATACATAGGATACACGGGAACTGTCTAGTCCGTTGAGAAGGTTGCCACCAATTCCTTGAGGGGGCGCTGTTCCCTCTCTCACCCACGGTCCTGCTAATACACTTCCACCTTCGATTTCCACCCGACCCGGTGCCCAACAATTTAGTGCTTGCGGATGACAGCAATAGAGTCGAGCTCGTTCTTCTCGGCCTTCTCGGCGGCGACCTCATCGATGAGGGGCTGGAGGTAGCGGACGTCCTAGGGTTGGGGTTAGCCGGTATTTCTTTGAGACTCATCATGATCCCCGTGTCTCCATTGCCGAGGGCCAGCGGGGGGGAAACCATGATGTTTTTTTTTGTTTTCGTACCTGGGCGGTGGTGGTCCACTGCTCCTTGGGAAGGAGCTTGTGCTGGTAACTGCACTGAACAGCACGTCGAATACGGTAGATGCGCTCGTAGGACTCGCGGTTGTTAAGGCGCTTGAGGGCCTTCTGGGCAACATCGTTCTCCTCCTCGAGGAGGTCATCATATCTATATTCCAACCAATTGAAGACCGCGGTCAGCAAGAGATTCTCAATCTCATCCAGGCTTCATCGTATCGGGCCCAATTGGCGCATTTCCATTCACACCGGGCGTCTGAAGGGGAGGAAAGAAATTCGCGTACCGGAGACCCATCTGGCGGTAGCCGGAGGCGTTGATGTACCAAGAGGCGGCGGGCTTGAAGATCTTGTAGAGCCACGGCCGGCGGATGATGAAGGGGGCGAGCGAGTACTTCATTGTTGCGGTATTGGAATCGGGTTTGGGCGGCAATTCGTCGTCGTCGTCGTCGTCGTCCGGGAATGCGCGAAATGGGGATGGGCTGAGCAATTGGCAAAACTTCTGGGAGAGCTCGGAACGTCACGTGATGGGTGATGACCATTCCTGTCCATTTCTCTGGCTGGCGTTCCGATCGGCCAGACGGGACTCCAAGGTTGAAGGGGGGGGGGGGCGTGATTTAGCACGTGATCTGACAGCAAGTGCCGTTTTTTGGCTCAAAGACCCCGTTTGTGGCGTTGGGATTGTGGCTCACGGGCACATGGCGTTTGGTGGAGATGAAAATGTGGGGGTCACGCTCCGGATGTCCCGTGTCAAGCCGGCAGCTCGGAAGGGAACGGTCAAGGTTTACGATCACGGAGTTGGAGGTTGATCAACGACAGGGAGGATGGCAGATCAAACAGACAGTGACTCCGATATAAGGAGACGTCTTATTGAGGTTTCACAGAAGCCAAGTACATCAGACACAAAACTCCAGACGAAAGCTTCCACCCACTGAACCGGAGCGAATCCCACGCGGAGCAAGGGTCAAAGATCGGTATCGGACCTTGTCACGGGGGGTGCGCGGCGGGAGAGAGATGCCGGACCTTACAGCCAACCGCAGACTGGGCAACATGTGCCATCCTGTCACTTCAATCAATCAACGCTGGGCACACACATATCGAGGACGACACACATGCACGAGATACCCTCCCTAGAACATTGCAGGAAACTTGGCTGTCCTGTTGCATGCCGTCTTTTCTAGTGCCGATTAGCACAGTCTGCGTCATTTTGGAGAGTGCCGGGCCTTCGCCGGGACCGGCTTGTAGCGGTGCAAGGAAGCTCAGACGAAGGGTCTTTGTTTAGAAGCTACCTACCTACCCAGTAATTAACTAACTTGAGTAAATCTAGAACAAATAATACGAAGGAAGGTAAAGAAGACTAGAATGAGTTATAGGAGGAAAGAAAGAAGAAGAAAATAAATACTAAAGACTCATGTTTTTTGCTGTACCAATGCCCCAATTTAAGGCACTAGGAGCCAGTCTTTCTTTTTGCAGCAAAAGTCCAGGTTCTACAGTTCTCACCTCAGCTTCCACGGGACTCGTCTTCCTCGAACCAGAGTTCCAAACTGACAAACCATTACCGTGTTCCCCTGAACCACTTCACATCCAAATCCTATTTTTCGGCCTCGAAAGTTATTGTGCCATGGTGAAATGAGGTCTTCTTTTCTTGGCCGATTGCGTTGGCCTGGAAGGCCTTGGAAGCCTCTCACATTCCCCAACCCCAATTTCACGCGAATCCCATTGCATCAGAGGGTAGAGGAAGAGCGCTTGCCCGACTACATCGCGTCACGATACTACCCAGTCCTCATTGGCGAAATCCTCAGAGATCGTTATCAGATTGTTGGAAAGCTTGGTTTTGGAACTACTTCGACGGTGTGGTTGGCACGCGACCTTGAGTGAGATGCTCTCGCGTTCACAACGCGATGCTTCGCTAACATGTAATAGGGGTCGCCAGCATGTCGCACTCAAGCTCTTCGTAAACTCGAAGTCTATGGGCGAGCACCTAGATCACGAGCTCACGATATACAAGCGCATTTCTAAATCTTCGACAAAACATCCTGGTCGCGATGCTGTTAGGGAACCATTGGACTCTTTTGATGTTGTTGGACCAGATGGGTGTCACCGATGCTTGGTACATCCTCCTCTAAATGAGAGCATGTTGGCTTTCCTTCACCGCAATCCAGTGAGGAGACTACCAGCGCTGGTCCTTGCCTTCACTTTATATCGCCTCTTCCTTGCGTTGGATTTTCTACATACGGAATGCCAGGTTATCCATACAGGTGCGTATTAGGGAGCCGAACCAAGCAGGGCTACATTGAGCTGCGTTCTTTACAAGCAACGAACGGTGCTGAAATGTCGGGGAGTAGATATAAAGGCCGATAATATTATGTTTAGCGTCGAGGACGACTCGGTTTTTGGCGATTTCGAAGAGCAAGAACTTGTCAACCCGTCCCCACGAAAAGTAGTGGACGGAAGAGCCATATATCTATCACGCAAGCTCCGGATGCCAAAGACATGGGGCGCACCAATGCTTTGTGACTTTGGCTCGGCCGTTGCGGGTGATATCGAACATATAGAAGACATCCAACCCGATATATACAGAGCGCCAGAGGTTATACTGGAAGCACCGTGGTCGTATGAGGTCGACATATGGAATACAGGTTGCATGGCAAGTACTCGAGATGAATATACGACTGCAGGATCTGAAGGACTAACATTTGTCTATCACGGCTTAGATCTGGGATCTCTTTGAAGGTGGTCACCTATTTACAGGACATGATTCAGAACATCAGACGTACCGCAGTCGAGCCCACCTTGCCGAGATGATTGCACTACTTGGACAACCTCCACAGAAGCTTCTTCAGTCAGGAAAGTCAAGCCATAAATTCTTCACAAACCAAGGTAATCTTCTGCGTTCCTAACTCGAGATAATTTACATCTTTCTCATCATATTACTTCAAATAGGGGGTTTCCGAGCAGATATTCCTCTCCCAGATAGAATATCGCTGGAGGAAAAAGAGACCAGCCTGGAAGGGGAAAGTCAAAGGAGATTTCTTGCCATGATGCGAAAAATGCTTTGTTGGGATCCTTTGAAACGTTCTTCGGCGAAGGCTTTGGCTAAGGATGAATGGATCATGGAGCATATGTTGTAGAGTTGGCGAGCTGAGTAATAGTGAGATACCAAGAGTCAAATTCTACAATAATATAAATACCATATCAACCTACACTGACAATCCACGTTTTCAGGTTCCCTGTGTGACAGTGGAGGTCTAACATCCAGATCCATCCATGTGGGACATCCATGGTCCCCAAGCCAAGTGTAGGCCGGCTCATGCCGGGCGAGCAACTCCACTAATGGAAGGGGAAATTCAACAATGGATGGGATGGATCCAATGTCACCCTTCAGTGGGTCACGCTGTCGCTCTTGTTAGCAGCAGTTACCATGTATCCGGCTACCGGACTCTATGTGAGCGCGAGAGCGAAACCAGACCAGCCCCATCCTTGGCCGATGCAAAGCCGCTGGTGCTGGGCCCTGGGCTGCAGCGACCGATATAGCGCGTGTAGCGGGTGTCCTCCGCCGCCGATTAGGTTCCCCGTCCTCCTCCGCTCCGTCAAACTTGGTCCTTCTCTTTCTTTCTTCTTAGTCCTTCCACTTTCTTGCCTCTTTTTCTATTCTTCACTCCCTTGCTGTCTCTTTTTCCCCTCTGACTCTTCCTACGAAACCCTCTGCTCGACGCTGGTCTGGGCGCCGG
>NKCJ01000363.1:0-42341 GCA_003947015.1 Fusarium sp. AF-6
CGGGCATATCAATACCTTCACCCGACCCTCAATTCGCTCAACAACCACCTTCTCCGTGTGACAAACACACATCTCTGGCCCATCATGATTGCTACCGCCGCCGCCTCTCCCATCCACATTGATGGCATCGTCAACCCCGCCGCACCAAACCCCTCCGAGCTGGCCATCACCGAGGGCACTCCCTCAATTGCCCCCTCCCTAACCTACTCGGACGATTCCGATGACCAGGAGGATGAGCCAGTCATCCCCCTCGAGCGCCGACGCCGCGCATCTACACGCCTGATTGCCCAAAACGCCCGTGACATCCAGCGAATCACTGGAGAGTCGAGGGCCGAGTTTGTGGGACGCTGCTGTGGCGGCGCCTGCTGCATGGGTGACAGGACCAACGTCGAGTACGAGGACGTTACACTTCCCGACAACGATGCCTACAAGTCTCTTGGACTTCGACTTGGAAACATCCCCGCTCATCTTACTGGCGTCATTGAGATGCCTGAGAAGACCGTTTCTTTCACCTCAATTCCCAGACCAGTTTCTTCTCCCACTGACTCGGCGATCTCCCTCGGCTCTGACATCGAGCCCTCCTCCCCCAGTACCAAGTTCCTTACCCCCGGACCTGGTTATGAGGCCGTCGACACCACAATTCAGCCTCCTCAGTTCGTCCAGCCTCACCCTCCTCACCATGTCTACCCCGCCAAGATCCACAACACTCGCGAGTTGACCGGGCCTGGTGCTGAGAAGCGCACATACCACTTCGACCTTGACGTCACCGACTACCCTCCTGAAGAGATTTTCGACTTCAGAGTTGGTGGTGCCATTGGTGTCATGGCCCCCAACGATGAGATCTCTGTCGATGAGATCCTCGACGCTCTCATGATTCCTCGCTTCCAGCGAGACAAGCCCGTTCTCATGAAGACCACCAAGGGTCGTTGGCCTACCGTCTGGGGTGACGAGAAGGCTCGTGAGCTCATCACCACCCGTCGCGAGCTCCTTACCTGGACTACTGACATTCAGTCCTACGCCCCGACCAAGGAGCTTCTCCGTGTCATTGCCGAGCACGCCTCGGCTGCCAATGAGAAGAAGATCCTCATGTATCTCTGCTCAAACGAGGGAGCTAGTATCTTCTCCGACTTCCGCGGTGGTCCCCACGTCACCCTCTCCCAGATCCTCAACGCCTTCCCCAGCTCTCACCCTCCTCTGGATGAACTCCTCTCGATCCAGCCTCAGCTCATGCCCCGATTCTACTCTCTGTCAAATGACCCCACAGAGTCGTATGCCCTCCGTGACCACTCTCAGCGTCGTCTGATTGAGATTGCCGTCACTGTCCACGACTCCATGGACTGGCGACGTGGTTGCCGTGCTGGTGTCGGTTCCGGCTTCTTTGAGCGTCAGGCTCACAAGTTCATGCGAGCCCAGGCCGCTGGTGAGAAGGCTCCCCAGGTCTTCATCCCCATGTTCAAGGGTTTGATGGCGAACCCCCTGGCCAAGCAGTTCAACTCTGATGGTCCTATGCTGCTGATCGGTGCGGGCGTTGGCATTGCTCCTTTCCGAGGCTTTGTCCAGCGTCGTCTGAAGCAGGCCAACTGCGCCAACAAGGTCTGGGTCCTCCAGGGCATCCGTGACTCGCTTGTGGATGAGATCTACAACGGCGAGTGGGGTGTCCATGAGGAGGAGGTCAAGCGTGTTGTTCAGAGCCGAGTGGGTACTGGCAAGTACGTGCAGGAGGAGGTGCGAAACCAGGCCGACCTCGTCTGGTACATCATCAACAACTCTATCGACGGACGCATCTTTGTCTGCGGTAGCAGCAAGGGCATGGGCGAGGGTGTTGAGGAGGCCCTCTGCGACGTCGCCATGGAGAAGGGCAACCTAGAGCGCGATGAGGCTCACAAGTTCTGGCAACTCAAGAAGGAGGAAGGCCGATACATTGCCGAGACATGGTAAATACCTACCTATTGGCATGGAAATCGCCATATGGAAATGACGACGAAACGATCAAAGGAAACTCGAAAAGTTATTTTGACGGATGGACAAAAACTTGTGTTTTTTTATACGATGGGGATGAGCATTGTACGAGAGGAGAGAACCCATGAGCCGACGCATTCTGGATGGCCGCGGCGCAAGCAAGAGGGATAAGCATTTTTTGCATTTGTTTGAGATGAGAGGAGCATTGGGACATTGGAACAAGGCGTTGAGAGGGTTGAAGCATTTTACATGGTCTTTTATTTTTTATGTCTGTTCAGCGATGGGAAAAGCCATATTGGCACCTCGCAAAGTGGACGGGTTTCTTGTATGGAAAATACCCCCAGCGGCGATTTGAGACGGACCATGACCATTAAGGACTTGCTCTGTCCAGGCTGGGAAGTTGTTGAATGATGATATATCTCTTCACAGTGTTGGTTCTTCTGTGATGTTGTGACGTATTACGTGATTGGTTGGGTTTGGTGGTGATGGTATGCTACCACATGAGCAACTCGATATTATTATTTCACGATACTTGATTGGCACCACACAACCGGACTGCATACGATGGGCTGCAGATCTGTTAATATGGAGAGACCACTTTGGAATCACACCTCTACATTTCCTTCAAAGTACGTACTCCATCGCTGACACTTTTGGAATCACTCCGCATTATCACCGCTTGGCGCATGATCAAGGGTAAAATGACGCGCAGGAAGAGCTGAAACGAAACAAGACATGCACGTTTCCATTTCCGGCTCTAGCCCTGTTAGCAACGTTTTGGTTTTACGTGAGCAAAAAAAAGACGACATAATCAACGTCTCGTCGTTATCAATCATTGCGAATTCCCCCGCGCAGTTTCATGATGAATCAGAAACTGGAGGGGGTAGACCAAGGTACGTACCACTGTGGGGAAAGGGCCCCGCTGAATCAGCGGCTTGTAATCGATATGGCACCACTTGTAGCGTAGAGCACGTGCGCGCTGTTGGTAGTTGAAAATCTGTGAGGGGAATTATAGGGTAGTCTGCATTGGTATCGTATCATGTTGGGGCAAAAGATGAAATAGGTCGTGTCATTGGGGTGCAGAGTTGCGAGGTTGTCGGCATTTGAACGGGATATGGTGGGATACTACACAAGAGATGCACCCATGTTGGGGGGCATAATGCAAGATACAATGATGATTCCACAGAGCAACACACCGCTGTATCAATTATTGAAGCTGTAGACATTAATTGTTACAGATAGCCTAATCCGAGACGGATATCCCGTCAAATGACAAGAGTTCCTAACATCTATTTCCGCAATTCCGAAATTTTCGTTCTTCTCTAGGGTAACTTCCGGAGCTCTAACCTTATTCGGAACACTACATCCGCATTTCTTCGCTGATCAATCCTGACACAAGCGGCCGGAAGCCCCACTCAGCCGCCGGCCCAGCCAAAATTTTTCCATCGGCGACGGGCGGCGGTAGGCCGGAGCCTGTCTACGCTCCGGGCAATTGCCCGCACTACACTAACTAGCATGACAAACCAGGGAGGGGCCGAGTAACCGCGCGCGACGCTCGCAATTCTACCGAGCCTTGCATTAGTCAGGTCTTTGCAAAAGGAAAGCTTGGTGGGGTTATTGCTCTTTGCGACATGTATTCCGTCAGGGTCTCTTGATGTGTTGTGACATTTGGCGGGGCTGGAGGGGGAGGAGGAGGGGTTTTGTTGGTGAACGAGTCGGTGGAGAGATTGGTATATATTCTACGTGATTCCTCTCGGATTGTTGCTTCTCTTCTTTCTTGACAGACGCATTCAACTTCTATAGCTTCATCTACAGCTTCTATCTACAACCACTCTATTTACACACCTTCAAAACACAAACAAACCTTCACAATGGCTGCCAAGCTCTCCGCCGACCTCGTCCTCCAGCTGGCCAAGAACCGCCGCACCTACTACGCCCTCTCCAAGGACCTCCCCGTGAGCGCCCAGCGAATCCAGGAGATCGTCAAGGAGACGACCCTCCAGACCCCCTCGGCCTTCAACTCTCAGACCAACCGCCTCGTCGTCCTCTTCGGAGCCGAGCACGACAAGCTCTGGGACATCACCTCGGACTCCCTCAAGGCCATCGTCCCCGCCGAGGCCTGGGAGAACACCGCCAACCGCATCGCTGGCTTCAAGGGTGCCGCCGGTACCGTCCTCTTCTTCACCGATGTCACCGTCCAGGAGAGCTTCCAGGCCAAGTTTGCCATCTACGCCGATCGCTTCCCCCCCTGGGCTCAGCAGACCAATGCCATCCAGCAGTACCTCCTCTGGACTGCTCTCGAGGCTGAGGGTCTGGGTGCCAACCTCCAGCACTACAACCCCCTGATCGATGAGAAGGTCGCCGAGACCTGGAAGCTGCCCGCTACCTGGCAGCTCAACGCCCAGCTCGTCTTTGGCGCCAAGGCTGGCGAGGCTGGTGAGAAGGAGTATGCTCCCGTTGAGGAGCGTGTCAAGGTCTTTGGTGCCTGAATACGCCCGGACCAGAAGCTATGATTAATAAAGTGTTCAATGGGTTTTGGAATTGCATTTAGCGGTAGACTATTAGAAGCTTGAAATGAGCCGGCATTGCATAGTCTAGACTTTACGAATAAACTATTAAGAAGTGCATCTGTTTTCATGAGTGTGATATGCATGTCTTACTATCGAGCTTGGTAACTAGGTAGTTGTTAGCTGGAAAGTTACCAATTAGCTCTGATAAATCTCGCTGGCCATAAGCACTTAATCAACACCAACACTAGCCTAGGCACCAATTGTAATACCATTATACATTTCTAAATATCCAATGCTGACATCATGTGCCGCCTGTCTTTTACTTTTATTTATACAATGTCTCACTCAATAACTCGTCCAAGTGCTTGGCCCATCTTGACCGTCTGTCCCTTCTCTACAGCCCATGCCCAACCTCTTCGCTCCTTGTTATCATCCGTCTTTTCTGCTGGTGCCTCGAATACTAGTACAATTGTGCTTCCTAATTGGAAACCACCCATCTCCTCACCACGTCTAAGTGCATGGCCTCGGAGAACGGGACTAGCTGCCTCGTAAGTTGCCTCAGCAAAGCCCAGATAGGGCTCACCACGCTTGGCCGCCTCCTCAGCTGCCCGATCGGCCGCCGTGTCCGTCAACAAGCTGTTTGTCCGGAGTTCCTTGTCAAAGTTGATGACAATGGATCCAACGTTGGTCGCACCGACTGGGACGTAACTGAAGAAACCCCAGCGCCACCGACCCAAAAGTACCACACGTTCGTTGAGAGTGAAGAGACCAGGGAGGGTTCGCTGAAGATAGGGGGACACGCTGTACAGTTCTCCGGCAAAGTGACGACGTCGGTCAACAACCCAGTTGGTGGGAGAGTGGAATCGGTGGTAGTCGCCAGGAGCCAAGTAGATGACTGCATAGTAGAGTGAAGTTGCCTTGTCGTGGGATAGAACATCGTACCAGGGCCGCTCACCCAGGGCAAGCTCAGCCCGAACCTCGGACTCAACACCAGGAGATGCAGGCATAGCCTGGTCCTTGTCTGAAGGACCCTGCTTTCCAGCACCAGAGAGAAGGTCGGGCAGTGTGTACGCGATTCCATTGACCTGGGCAAACTCCTCATCTTGCTTCACAAGCTCTTCGCTGCCCGAAATTTCGGTGAGTGTTCGTTCGTCGTCCGAGGACGACAGGCTCGAGATGCTGGGGGCAGGTGTGTTCTTTCCGAGGAGAGCGTCGATGCTATAGGTCATCCCCTTGACCTGCTCAATGTCACCGCCTTCAATTTGTCCAAACTGAAGAACCTTTCCGTCGGACGGGCAGAGCAGGGTGTGGGGGTTAGGATCGAGAGGACGAGCACCGGGCTTGAGACGACGATAGAAGAAGGATGCGAGGTTGGGATATACATGGAGGTCAGGTTCGGCAACTTCGTCGAGGCTGTACACGTCAGTATAAGTTTTGCATATATGGGCCGATTTGGGAGACCGACTTTACACCAAAGACGAGCGAATAAAGCTTGAAGCCGGGAACTCGAAGATAGTAGGGAAGGGTCAATTCATTGAACCTTCCCCAAAGCCTGGAGATAGCCTTAAGAGGCAGAGTTGACATGACCTGGACTTGCCTAGAGTCTGATTAGCATTGAGGGCATCGTGGTGGGATAGGGGCGGTGATGGGGATTGCATTGCGTACCAAGGACCATCAGGACGCACTCTAGGCCGCCTCTTAGGGGCTTTGGTGCTCTCCTGGCCATCTTCAATCTCTCGACGCTCCTTTTCTCTGGCAGAGACCTTATAGAACTGGACGAGGCCTAGAAATCCGATACCCAGACCGACAGGGATCCGGTACCATTGGATTTTGGTGTTTCGCATGGCCTCGCCGAGGCGCTGTGAAAATCTCGGTCTCTTGCCCGAATTGGAGGCAAAGGTGCGGAAGGAAGATAGTGAGGGCCTTGGCAGGCATCGCGACCTTGTCGTCGAGTTGAGAAACATGTGTCGAGAGGCAGACGGTGAGAAGCAGTTTGCGCAGCGAACGCGCGCGTAGAACGAGCAGCGGAGCATGTGACTGCCGACCTGGGAGGAGCCAGGCCCAAGCCCAAGGGTTGGTGCCATGGCGGCGGCGGCGAACGAACGGACGGATCCCGCTCTTTAATTGCACTCTTTGATTGCGCAATACGCGATGCGGCTGAAAGGGGGAGTAAAAGGCTCTCTTCTAGATGGACATAGGATTGACGTCAAGAAGACGATGACGCTGAGTTGAGGCTGTTCCTGTTCAGCCGTTAGCCGCACCCTCAGCTTTGTCTCGTGGGTGGGCGGGCTGCAGTTTCGGATGCAAGAGGCGCCGATATCCCGAGGGGAGATGGGAGACATGGAAGGAGCTCTCTCACTCAAACGTTTGGACTTTGGGACAAGCGGGAGACGGAAGGGACGAGCACAAACGGGCAGGACCGCAGGGGCCGATCCTGGTCCGGGCCAATTAGATACCCGTCCCAACGACGGGAAGGTGGCCAGAGCTCAGAAGCGACTGCACAGAAGGACAGAAAGAACACCCCAAAAAAAGGTACGTACCGACACCGCAACTGTTTGTGGCCTTCCAATGAGTGCCTGTCGCAGGTTGGCAGGCTCAGGCTGGCTCCATCCATTACAAGGCCCCAAAAGGCCACCTACCCTGACCACCGACGTCCGTCCATGTTGATGAACGGGGGGAGTATCACATCTTTCACCTCTCTTTTCTTCTTCCATCGACTCTATCGCCTCTCTAGGGGCGTATATTGAGTCTCGGGCACTTGCTTCAGCTTCGCCTCATTCCTTTTTCGCGCTCTTGTCCAATATACCCCATTGCTTTTGCATCCATCTCCAGATTGTTGGACATGCGACCCGACCCGTGTTAGTAAGACGATACCTCTGCGACCCGACGTCAGTCAACAAGTCGGTGCTTTTTCTCAACCAAGCTTGACGCGAACACCTTCATACGTAGCCGCAGCCGCAGCCACGGCAAGGGCGGGGACTGAACTGCAAGCACCCAACTATCGATAGCCGAATTATCCATCGCCCTACTTCATCTCGTCATCCCTGATCCTTCACCTCTTCGCCCCCCGAAGCTCTTCCTCCCCGTGCTTACCAACCCCGAAGCTATAGCCTGGTGTGGCATGCTCCCAGCTTGCCCATCATGGCTTCCAAGCCCCCCGCTACTCGCCCCAACGATGAGGGACCGGATGATGCCTCTTCGGGCTCCTCAGTAGACGACCAGACCGTCAACCTCCAGGTCGTGTCGCCTTCGGTCGGCGTGAATCGACCTCTGCTGTTCCCCGGTATCGCTGCCAACACCACCGTTAAACAACTGAAGGAAAGGATTCGTCAGACTCTTCCCTTGCGACCTCCGGACGAACACCAGCGACTCATCCATCGTGGACGTGCTATTGTTCGCGAGTCAGATACCCTGTTGGACATCTTTGGTGCCGATGCGGTAAGTTGCTTCGATACCGGACTTCAATTGCCCACCATCTAATCTACACTTTGCTAACTGGCATCTCGTCTTTGCAGCTTCGTACCCCCGAACAACAGACCATTCATCTTGTCATTAGGGATACCCGAGATAGTCAATCATCTACTCCGACAGTGCCTCCCGTCACCGCTCCAGCTCCCGCTCCAGCTCGCGGCCCCAGCCCAACTGCTTCCGCTCCCCCAACAAACGTCCCCCGCCAACATGTTCAACATGCCCACGGCCATGCATTCGGATATCAGACTGCGCCAGGTTTCACTTGGAGACATTCGATGCCCCCGACTTCAAACCCGTTTCCTCAGCCGCGTATGCCGTCACCGTCACCCACCCACACTCCCGAGCAAGCCGCCGCCTTTCAACATCATCATCAGAACATGACCCAGTGGTTGAACAATATCCAGCGAGAGGCTATGGCAAGGGCATTGAACCAGAATCAGCGGACCAGAGCTCAAATGGGCATGCGCGGCGTTGGGGACACCGCAGCTGGGAATGCTCCTGCAGGCGACAATAGCGGTCGAGCGAGCCCTGCTCCAGGTCACACCATTTACCGCGAGCATGTAGGACCCAACGGACACAGTTACCAAGTTGAGACTGTCGTTCGCACCTCGGGACAAGGCAATGCAAGTGGAGCTATGACTCCGGCAGATGTTCAGAATATTATTCGAAGTGCCGATGTCAATCAAGCAACGCTGGCAATGACGAGCGCGATGCAGCGCAGCGCTTCAAGCACCTCTCTTTACAACCGCTCTCTGGCGCAACCTGGTGTGACCACGCCAGTTTACCCTACCCCCAGTTCAATGGCTGGTAGCGGAAGAGGAACTCCGGACCAGTCGGCTGCTAGATTCACCACTGGGGCTCCTGGAAGCTCACAGTCAAGGCCAGGTTCAGAGGTATACATTTTGTCATCGCCTGAAGGACCACGAGCATTGCTCTTCAACAACACCGGGGCTGAGACTTACTATACCCCGCGACTTCGAGGCCAAGCGAGTTTCCCGCAACTTCGAACTCCTTCTACCCTTAGCTCCATTCAGGATATTCAAAATCAGATGCGAGCTAGGCATCATCACCACCATCACCACCATCATCTGCGTCCTCATGCGGTACCACAGCCGCTGTCCCAAATCCAGCCTCAAGTGCCGCCTCAACCTCAGCCACAGGTTCAACAGCAGCAGCAGCAGCAATATGCACCACCTCCTCAGCAGAACCAAGCGCGACAGGACCAAGGTCAAAACCAGGCGCAAGTTCAACAGGACCAAATGGCAGCTGTGGCTCCCTTGATGCATCGTGGCAACCCTCCTGCGGCAGCGCTTCCACCTCTGCTAATGCAGCTTTGGCCACAGATGTGGCTTCTGTTCCGGCTCACCCTATTTGTCTGGTTTTTCACTTCTCCCACTGCGAGTTGGTCGAGATGGTTCACAATTATTACCATTGCAGTGCTCATCTTTGTTATCAGCACAGGTGTTTTGAATGGTGTTCCGGATCACATTTGGCGACCTCTGGGACGGCATCTGGAGAACTTGATTCCCATGGAGCAGCCGAGACACCGACACGCAGACCCGCAAGGAGCTCCACAGAGAGGCGGTGACCAGAACCAGCAGAATGGCCAGGGTCGGCAAGAACCAAACCCAGAGGACATGGCTAGAAGACTGGTTGCGCAGCATCAGGGCCCAGATAGTTGGATCATCTCGCAGGTGAGACGGCTGGAGCGAGCCGGTCTCTTGTTTCTTGCCAGTATCGCACCGGGTGTTGCCGAGAGACACATTGCCAACCTAGAGGCGGCAGCGCGAGCCGAGAGGGAACGTAGAGAGGCCGAAGCAGCGGCGGCCGCAGCGGCAGCGGAAGCGGCAACAGCACAACAGAATGAAAACAACGAAAACCAGGAGGAGACATCAGCTGAAGGGGAGAATGCCGATACGGAAACGGGACAAGGTGAACAGGCAGAGGGACAGGGAGGTGACGAGATACGCGAAGAACGAAGAGTTCCGGAAAATAATGAGGTGAACGAACCAGTGGTTGATCAACTTGTCGCGGTCTAGGTACCGGGCGTGTTCCGCTTTGGTTTTGGGAGGAGGGTATGGAGGGTAAGGTAAAAGAAAGGGGAATGAATATGGATGGGATGAATGCGTAGGTAGGTATGGATGGATGGATTCAAGCGAGATGATGTTGGTATGAGCGGAAAAGTTAAAGTTAGCATGGGCAGCTTTGCCACGGCAAGCGTCGAAAGGATATGATGGAAGGGTCAGGGAGTTGGAGGTGTTTCTCATATTGGGGTAATATTTTTCAAGGGGTATCATTTTTATTCTTCTTCATTTGCAAGACGCTTTCCTCAGAAGGAAGCTGGGCGCAGGCCCTTGTATTGATTAGCTAGAAGCGACGCAACGCAGTCAGTTGCGAGCTTTGCTTTGTTTGGGTTGATGGTCAAGCTGAGTTGAGTTGACTTATTAGTGCTCTTTGCATGGCCATGTCCAAGGCGTATTTAGACAATTACCAGCAGTGCATCGACTATTTGTTCAAGACCGAACACATGGTATTTAAGCCTGCTTGTCATTGTCATTGTCACTGTCGCTGCCATTGTCTGACTCGGCGTTAATTAATTGTTCAGTGTCAACCCCTGTTCCTTGTTAAGAGCTGTCGTCGTCGTAGCTGTTGCTGCTGCCTCGAGGGGTGGCTTATCTTATCAGTAGGTAAAGTGGCGGATGATATCAGAACGTGGCTGCGAGCTCCGTCTTTGCTCCGAGCTTCGACTTTCGTCATTCACCTCGTCAACCTCTTTCAATTTGTCCCGCAACAGACAAGTTGAGCGGCTGAGCTTATACCGTCTCTTTATTTTCGGCGTATAGTTTCCTACCGAGGAATTTCTCATCTGAATCTGCCAGCGCTGGCTTGGAATTACTGGTTACCGCTAGGCCTGTCGCAATCATGAGTGGTGGATGGAACACCAGTTAGTACTTCCCTTGCTTCGTTTGCTGAACCCTGAGCTAACCTGAACCTCTACAGTTGAATCCGATGCGGTACGGTAGATATATATCCTCTAGATATGTGCCAGAGCTGACTGAAAGCTTCCAGGGTGTCTTCACCTCGCTCATCGAAAATCTCGGCGTCAAAGACGTCCAGTTCGAAGAACTCCTAACACTCGACCCCTCCGAGCTCCTCACCCTCCAGCCCGTCTACGGCGTCATCTTCCTGTTCAAGTATCCTACCGACCAGCCCTATGCGACACCCGAGGGCCCTCGCGACGGCTCCTTCGACAACTCGGCCTCGGAGAACATCTTTTTCGCCGCCCAGACAATCCAGAATGCATGCGCCACGCAGGCGCTGCTGAGTGTGCTGCTCAACAAGACGGACGACGTCGAGATTGGCGAAAAGCTGGGCGAGTTTAGAGAGTTTACTATGGTGCTGCCGCCCGAGTTCCGTGGTGAGGCCCTTAGTAACTCGGACCTCATTCGTGAGGTGCACAATAGCTTCGCCCGTAGCAGCCCCTTTGCCGACGAGACGGACAAGACAGGCGCCGAGGCTGAGGATGCGTTCCACTTTATCGCCTATACACCCATCAACGGCACCCTGTATGAACTCGATGGTCTTCAACCGGCTCCCATCTCGCACGGTGCCTGTACATCCGACAACTTCGCCAGCCGCATAGTCGAGGTGCTACAGCGCCGTATCGCCCGTTACGACGCAACTGAGATTCGCTTCAACCTCCTCGCCATGTGTCGGGACCTGCGACAGCGCGCACGTGACTTTGGCGACGAGGAGCTGTTGGCACGAGAAGAGCGTAAGCGAAGGGACTGGGCATTTGAGAATGCCCTGCGGAGACACAACTTTGTGGGCTTTGCGGGCGAGGTTCTTAAGGGGGTTGTGCGAGGCAAGATCGCCGAGGGAGGTGATGAGGCTTGTGAGAAGTGGGTGAAGGAGAGTTTGGAGAGAAGAAAAGCTGCTGAGCAGGCCTTGAGAGGCCGAGGAGGAGGAGGCGGTGATGGTGATGGTGATGTTGATATGGGAGTTTAAGTGATGGCAATGAGGATTAAGATACCATGTCTTGCGATCGGTGAAGGGACAAGCTAGAGCTTTCTGATACCACTTGTCCATGATGTATGTTTAACGGAGCTGACGAGATGCTTAGACGCGGAGGAATAGGGAGTCATGACACTTGAGCAAAGCATTCAACAAGGCGTACATGATTTTGATTTCTCATTTTCTAAACCAGTTACATTGCTACACAGCATCTATCAAACCCAACAGCCAATCGTCTCATCTCATCTAGCTCTCTCTCTGGTGTGTCTCCGTCTGTCTCTCTATTTATTCTATTCCGCTGATATGACGACCCCCTTCTTCCGAGTTGCTCAACAGCTCGTATATATCATTATTATGCAGAGTAGAATCTGCTTCCCACAAAGCCAAGATGAGATGTCATCTCTCCTGAAACGACTGCTTACATAGGTAGATGCGAAGAAGATTCGAGTAGGGCGTTAGTTCACCCAGTGGGCAGGAGGAGAGGCGGGACGTCCAGTCTTGCTGACAGTGTCTTCCTTGCCAGAGGAGACGGCTGTCTCAGAGCTGCTGTGGCCAGGACGGTCAATGTAGTCCATGGCAATGTCGGATCGGCTCTGACGGTCATCATGATCGTCGTCACTGTCATCGTCGGTGACACGGCGACGGATGGCTCGGACGAACCAGGGAGCGCGGCCGGATCCCTTCCAGGTCCAGTACTCCTTGAGGTCGTACTCACGGGGCTCGAGCTGGCCGCGGGAGAGGAAGACGACGAGAGCGATGAGGCCGTTGAGGATTGTGTAGACAAAGACACCGCTGAGAACATGGTTAGTTGAGATCTGTGAAGGGAAATAGGGGGAGCTTACGCGATGAGACCGTAGGCGACGCTGTAGCTGAAGGGGATAAAGGTTATGACGACAAAGGAGGGGAGGACGTCGCCAATGTATCGCCAGTTGATCTGGGTGATTTGACGGATCATCATGCAGCCGACCTTGGAAGAGTTAGCTCTGTGTACTGGATAGGGAGGATGGAAACTTACCAGGATGAGGGTACAACCAGTGGCCCATGGAGGAACAGAAGCAAAGATGGGAGCGAAAAACACCGAGATGATGAAGCAAAGCCCAGTGACCATGGCCGTCAGTCCTGTTCTTCCACCTTCTGCGATGCCAGCACCGCTCTCGATGAAGGCCGTAACAGGAGAACTTCCAAACAAGGCACCGATAGAAATGAAGGCAGCATCAGTGCAGTAGGCGATGGTGGAGCGAGGAAAGTCTCCATCACTATCCCTCACAACGCCACAGAATCGGACCATGGAGTAGAGAGTCGCAGTAGCATCGATAATGTCAACGTAGAGGAAGGTAAACAGAGCGAGTGCGAACTGCGAGGCCGGAGCTTCAAAGGCCCAGTCGAGTTTGTTGAGGGTCTTTTCCATGGGGTGGAACACGACGATTTGCTTGAAGAATTCGAAACGGGAGTCTCCCTCGGGGGAGTGAGGGAAGTAGGTGATGGGGGTGTTGCGGCTGATGGAGGAGGTTAGTGTGGGAGGAGGAGAATAGGGGAGAGTGGACTTACGGCCAGGAGAGCATGGAGACGAGAGCGATGCCGATGATGAGGGCGTACTTGATGCGGAAGGCCATGAGGAACGCTGTGACGATGCCACCGCAGAAGACGGCAACCCAAAGCTACTATCGTCAGTATTGAAATTGCATCAAGATAGAGTAGCTCACCTTGGGGCTAGACATTTGACCCCCAGCACACATGCCCGTAACCTCATCAATCATCTCAACAGGACACCCACCAAGAGCCAAAGGAGTAGCCGTCCAACCACCAGTGATGGCACCGATACCAGCAGAGTAAGAAAGACCAATCTCAGTGAGGAAGAATCCGATACCAACACCGGTAGCAGTCTTGATGGTGGCGGGTATAAGCTTGACGAGCCACTGACGCATCCCCGTGAGCGCGAGGAAGACAAAGATTAGACCTTCGACGAAGACGGCTGTTAGGGCGAGACGGTAGGGGATTGGGCCGCTGGCGTTGTAGCCTACGACTTGGAAGGTGAAGTAGGCGTTGAGACCCATTCCGGGGCTGTGATGGGTGTTAGTATAGCTGGAGGAGGAGATGATGGGAGGAGATGACTTGCGCGATGGCGACGGGGAGGTTTGTGAGGAGGCCAAACATGAAGCTTGCCATTCCAGCGACGGCGGCGGTAGCGGTGACAAGGTCTCGTCGAACATCTGATTCTTCGTAAGTCATGATATCCGAGAGTATACCCTCTCTTGACTTGCCTTCCTTGCAAGCGACGTACTTGTCAATCTTGTCACAGGCCTGTCTATCAGTCAAGTCGCAAACACAAGTACCGCCAGTCTGAGAAAGAAGCGCCGCCTTTGATTATCAGTCTGAATCAGATACACAGATTAAAAGGGAAAACATACGTTGACGGCAATGATGTAGGCCATGGTCGCAAAAGTAGTCAAACCAGCGCGAATCTCTCGAAGAAAGGTAGACCCAGCGACCTCATCAGGCTCAAGGACGAGATTAGCTCGAAACCAAGAAAACTGAGCAAGGGACTTCTTACGTGACCGCTTCCAGAGAGATGAAAGAAATACCCCAGACGAGAAGAACTGATGTATCCATCGACCTTATTGAGAAAATTGCGGATACCACAGAAGCGAGAGGTCGAGGGTGCGCCTTGGTCGCGATTCGCGTCCATCATTCCGTGAGGAGGAGGAGAGGAGGTCATCGTGAGGTTTTCTTTGTCTGGTTGAATGACCTAAAGGTGAAGAGATTGAAGAATTCTTGATCGTGAAAAGGAAGAAAGAGGAAGGGTTGGGGGAAAAAAGGAGGGTTGGCTGGTGACGCCAATAAACGTCGTGGAGGTGACACTGAACGAGGGGGAAGAAGAGTGTGACTCTAGGAAATTTGAAATGAAGAAGAAGAAGATGAGAAAAAGGCTAGGGAAGAGGGGAAGCAGGGGAAGAGTGCAAGGGGATATGCACCTCGAGTGGTCGACACCTGGTAGCCAACTGACGACGACCTCAGACTATTCTACACCAAACAAATGGAGGCATAGTTACCGAGCAAACGGTTCTTGTGTGCTAAAGAGACTCGATAGCTTTGTCGAGTCCAAGTTGCGAGGCACAGGCACGACTTCAAGTTTGCTCTCCCTTTCTGGAGGCATCTCGTGGGAAAGAGGGTAACAGTACTGTTTTTCTGGGAGATGGGATTCTTTGTTGGAGTTACAAAGGGGAGGGTGGTGTTTCTGCGGGCCGGCTGTGTATCACCATCATGAAGGGAATAAAGCAGTTGGGAGATTAACATCTATATCTCTGCCTACCAGCCATAGAGATCATGCTAGGAGATGTCAAGGTTTATTAACAGGTAGATGACATCGTAATAAACACATAATCCTTTAATTACTCGTCCCTTATCATAAATCTCCACCAAAACACGAACATATCCCCCAAAAACCAGATACTTCACGACCCTCAAGTAGCACGAACCTGTAACACGACCTGCAACTCCCCGGCCTTTATCAAGCGAGAAGGCGTCCAATGACTGCATCCAAATCAAGCTGTACATATCCAAAGAGGATTAAAGCCGCTATTCTAGAAGAGGGTGAATTTCTTTTACTATTGGGTCAGGTTTATATATATGTTCTGTGTTACTACGCTTGACCTGATGAGACTATTCCTCCGTCTTGTGGTTCTTTATATCCCGTCATGCCACGCACTGCAACGGTGCGAAAGTTGCTTGGCTCTTGTAGGGGAGATATATGAGAGAATGGTCAAGGCACACGGTGCCGAGGCTCATTCATCATCACTGACGTTGCACCTTGTGTGTGGGCAGACCGGTCTGCCAGTGCTGGCAACTGGCAACGGCTGTCAACGGGACGAACCGAACGGTACTAAGAAATACTTCTTCTTTTGCAGTAGATCCCCAACGTGATCTCCACAGCTTCATCATTCGCAAAAACCTCTTTCTTCTTCACCACTTCAATCACAACCTTCGATCATAGACACCTCGAAACACCCTCTACTCACCCACTCGTTCCATTTCATTCTTCAACACTGTTTCCAAACACACAAGCCTACTTCTGACGTACGAGATCTCACACTCCTTAAAGCTCTTCTCTTCCCGACTGTCGTCGCCGATCGCAATCATGTTCGACGTAATATGGACAGATCCCAACCGCGAACTAGTCGGCGAACACCGCGCGCGAAAAGAAAAGAAGCGAGAACAAAAGCAAAAGCAGAAAGAGTCCATCGATAGACGTTCTCAATCTGTTCACAGCGGTCGATCTTCTTCTGACCAACATCCCTTTGGGTTTTTGCTTGGTCGAGCTTCGAAGAAGGATAAGAATAGCATACGTTCCAAGGAGTCTAATCCTGCTGCTAGTCAGAGGAATTCAGGTTTGTCGTCGGGTGATGTTGAGATTCAGGCGACGAGGGCAAAGAGGAGCTCGGGACAAGAGGTTGAGAGGCCAGAGATTTCGAAGTTTGTTCAGCCTCTTGGACCAGCTTCGTACGTCACGAAGCAAACCGAAGTATCCTCTGTCCCTCGAACCTCAGGTTCTGAGAACCATGATTTGTCCTCTGAGGTTTGTATCTCATCCGAGGGCGAGCCCGTGACGCCACCCAAGGAAGATAGGTAAGATACTAAACCCATCTAGAAAACCATCACTAATAGGATACAGAACCTTCTTCCCAGCGCCTCTTCTCCGACCTGATTCTCCATCCAACCCTGTCCCCGGCGTTAGATTCGCTGCTAGAACAAAGGTACCCATGATGATAACCTTCAAATCAAACGGAGCAGACAACTGGCGTCCACCCGAAGAATGGGCTTGTCTTGAAGAGGAGAACAGTGACGACATGAAGACTCCAACACAGGCTCTGTACCTGAAAAGTCAAGATATTGGCACAGACTTGGATACTCTGCATCGAGAGGTCAAGCGTATGGCGGCTGCGAACGCTGGCGTTGTTCTCTCGCGGATCAAGGAGGTTTGGAGTACCGTTGATGAGAGTCTTCATGGGGAGGTGGTCATGGAGAAGAAGCGATGGATGCTTTCTACCCTTCTTCACCTTGATCCTATTCCTCAGAGTCCTGTTCGTTCTCTACCACCTAGTCGTGATACCAGCGCCAAGATCCTAGCTCTCTACGAATCCCAAGGTAAGAAAAACTCCAGAAGTAAGAATAAACCAAGATGTTAACATTTATAGCGATGGCTTTATACCTCGCAGCTCTATACCCAAGCAAGAAAATCTACCATCTCTCAGCAACACCGCTCTCAAACGCCAAATTCCCAAACGTCAACCCCGTGCTGGTCCCATCAATTTCTCCATCAGCTTTCCCCGTTGCGCCAAACCTCTTTGAATCCGTTTACTCGGTCTCCCTCCCCTCTTTGTGTCCATCACCAGACATACCAGCTGTGCTTAAGAACATCAACAAATGTCTACGTCAAGGAGGTTCTCTACACCTTATGCTCATCGATCCTTTGCCTTGTGCCAAGGTTCTCGGAATCCGTATGCGGACGTGGCTAGAGGAACATCTCCTTTTCAATTTGGAGCGCAACTTTCGGTGTACGAACCCAAGCAAACTATTCGGAGATTGGATGGGAGAAGCTTCCCTTCGGGGTTATGGCAGTACGATCAAGTCAACGAAATTCTACGCCGTGCCTGAGAGCGTCATGAGGAACAGATCATCTATGGAGAGCAGTGATCCTTTTATCGATAGGGTGAGGGATGACAATGAGGTCAAGGCGGAGCTTAGGTGCCTCGTCGGACGGATGCTGTGGATGGAGGTCTGGGGGGATTATGTCCTCGGGGATACTTGGTGGTGGGAGGATGAGGATTGTGTTAGGGAGTGTCTTGAGATGGGTACTTTTTGGGAGTACAAGATGATTGAGGGGTTCAAAGATGGAGACATCTAGAAGGTCTAGAGAGATGGCCTAGAGAGGGAGGGAGGGAGATAGACCGTGGGAGATTGGTCTCTTTTTTTCTCTTTAGATGGCTTCACACCCCGAGAGAGAAGAGAGGCGCTTGGCTTTCATGTATAGAGAGAGAGACAGAGGGATGGAGAGAGAGAGACTGGACCCGAGAAGAATTCTTTGTTTCTGAAGAGCGGCTGGAAGAGTTGTTGCTTGGTTCAACTGTACGACGAGACGCTGTAACGAGTTTCTGTTCCAAGCCTTGGTACTGGCTATTGATACCATGAGAGATTAGCTGTAAGAGATCGCAGAAATGGAGGAATAATAGTAATCTTGTTAAAAAAAAGTGTTTGCAGCTATATGTTGCAACTGGCTGGCTGTATTATCCAAATCAAACGCCTCCCGTGAAAACCCTAGTGTGCGCTAAACTCGAGAATCCAGCTGAAATATGGACAGCTCTGTACTTTTCATCTCGAGGACTCACCGCATTGAGATGGATATCCCATCCATCAGCCTTGGAATCTCCTCAACGTCAGACTCTGCATCAGAAGCCTGCTCCTCATCGACAGCTGGCTTTTCATCGTCTGACTCGTCGACTTCAACTGCCTCATCCACTTCCTCGTCATTATCGTCATCTTCCTCTTCTTCACTCGACACCGCCTCGTCATCATACAGATAACCATACTTTGACGGCGTCTCCCACACAGGAGTAGCCAACTCTTCCCTCAAATCCTTGAGATAATCCTCAACATCATCCATAGCCAACTGCCACTCCTCATGTTGTATCCTCTTATCAACAGCCTTAGCCCAAGCAACATAGTTCTCGCGCTCCCACTCCTCCTCTTTCTTAATCAGGGGCACTAGATGTGCACGCGCCATGCTTCCGTCTCGTGCCTTGAGCGAACCCAACACTTTCTCAAGCCTCTCAATATCACCACGTAGGTTTCGATCTCGAATACCCCCATAAAGCCTCATGAACTCACTCTGCTCCTCATAAGTGGGGAGACGCTTTGCCCCGATGTCTAGCCAATATGGGGCATGGCTGATCCAGACGAAGCAGTCCCAAGGGGTGTAGCCACCGTCGTTGCCTCGGTAGGGGTTTAGATTTGGGAGGTCCAGCTCGTTGAGGAGTTCCAAGACCGGCAGGGTGGAGAATTGTGCAGCGAAATGCAGAATGTTTCGAGAATCGTAATCAATGACGGAAAGGGAAGCACCTGCATTAATCAGACACCTTACGCCTACCACTTGATCATATATGAGGGCATCGAGGAGAGGAGTAAATCCCAGGTCATCAGGGAACTCGAGGTCAGCCTTGGCCAGGAGGAGCATATCAACGACCTTTGCGAGATCGTCGGGAGTGCAAGCTGACCACTGAGCCAAGTGGTGAAGCGGAGTGCTGTTACGTTCATCACATCCCATGGCATCAGCTCCAGCGGCCAGTAGCTGTGCCACCATCTCAGGATAGTGACGATGTACAGCAAAGTGGAGGGCTGCAGCACCGTCGTTCCCAGTTATGTTCGGATTGCAGCCGGCTCTGAGGATGACCTTGACTGTATTGACGTCGCCAGAGTTGGCAGCAAATATGAGGGCCGTCCGACCGTGGTAAGCCTTGATATCAACGTCGGCGCCGGCGTCGACGAGCATTTGAGCATCTCTAGTGCGGTTCATCCGAGCTGCTAGGTGAAGGGGCGTTGAACCCGTGCTGTCAAAGGTGTCGATGGCCCAGGATTCTTCTTCCAGGGCTTGTTTCAGACCCCAGCCCCGGCGGACGGCGGTATGAACTTGTGTGGTTGTCGTCTCGGGTTGATCCTTGACATACGATTTGACTTTGTTGAGGATGTAAATCTCGTGGTCAGAGAGGTATTGGTGCTGAAGAGCGGCATTTACTTCGTATAAAACATTCCTGAGCCAAGTTAGAGTTGCCTTCCGGTGAGTAAAGCATGAAAATACACCTACCTGGGAAGTCCAGATTCTGGCAAGACACTCGCCCATTGACCAAGGAGAGCCTCAACACCATTATAAAGTCGACGACGGATTGCATACTATGACAAGCATCAGCACAACGGCCACTTAGTTTGAAGGTCATCACTAACCTCCATGAGTCCTTCACCAGAAACATCATGATCATTCGGGTAAAAAGGCGCATTCGTCAAAGTCTTTTGGGTAATATGAATACCAGCCTTAAGATCACCCCAGATATCATGAGTAAACTCGATTAGAGTCAATGGCCGTAACGACCAGTTGAGACCCGAGAATTGGCTATACGATGCCTGGAAGTTGAGAGCACCGGAGAAGAACCATGTGGGAACTTGGTACTGCAACTGCAGGCGCGGCGAGCGTTTCTGTCGACAGCAGTTCGGGTTCGTGCACTGCTTTGTGTCGTTGCTGCGGAGAAGCCACGAACCTACAAAGGACCGTGTCCAAGGTGCGCTCTGATAGCTGCTCTCGTTAAAATGGCATCGACATTGGCATGTGTACGTATAAGTCATTCGTCGAGCTGGCATGGCGGATCTTAGTTGTAGCGAGTTGTTGTATACCCACGGCGTTGAATATTCGTCTTCTGAGGTTCCTGGAAGGTGTACAATTCCTCGGGCATGACTGGGTATAAGACCGATGGACTTTTCTTCACTGTCAAGGTCCTCCACACGATCATCGTCGAGTTCCTCTGGTTCTGATGCTAGAGCATAAGATGGTGGTAGCTCTTCAGGTGGTTGAGGTCCAGGCAGTTCAGCTTGAACCCCCAATGATTTAGCGGTCGACTCAAGCATGACAAAGTCCATAAACATCTGGAATCGAGCTCGGAATCTGCTTTTGGTATCAGCGAGAGATGGTCTGAGTAAAACTCATGGGTAGCGGCTGACTCTGCTTCGCTGGATATACCATGCGACGTCATGGCAAGATGTAGAGTGCCCTTTGCGTTCTGCAGCTTGCGTTCGAGCTTGAGAATCCTCTGCTCCTCAAGAAGCCACTTTCTCTTTTTCGTCTTCCAAAGCTTCTTATCTGTCTCGTCGGTCCCGCGAGCGCAACTCTCAAGTACCTTGTTAAGCTCACCCACCACCTCGTTAACCTGCTCTGTTGCCTTGGCTAAAAAGTCCTGCTCAGGTGAGTTGGATGGGATTTGCTGAGCAACCTTGGCCATGGCCTCAGTCAAATCCAATTAGAGCAATTTTGAGTCAGACGCTAATTCTTCACTGCCAAGCGTGGTCAAGGGCTCGAAGTGGCGGTGGGAGGAGGCCTCTGAGCAACCCAACGGAAATAACACAGCTGTAACATAACTGAAATGTAGTGAGCTGCAAATAGGTTGTATTACGCGAGGAAGAATGGGGAGATTGATGACAGAACCAACAGAGGTCCGTCAGCTCACGCAGCAGCAGGCAGCGAAGCCATTGAAGGGGAACTCTTGGTGAGGGCGGAGAGACCAATCAGATATCGAGGAGACACAGCCTCAGCGCGTAGAGCGCATTGAGAGGCGGTGCAAGGAGAATCTGCCATGACGAGATTCAGCCTTGCTGATGATGTAGGCTGAGTTTTTGGTTGCCTCTGCTATTATTATTGCGGCTGAAGCTGTTTCAGGGCAAAGAATCTGTATATCCTTCTTGTTGTTGAGAGGCAAGCAATTGGTTTTGTTCAATTGAAGACGTTTAAGCCACATATCAGCCACAGCCCACTCTTGCCGTTCTCTCCACTATCCGCGGTGGGGACGGGACGGGAAGGAAATAACTCACTGGACCTTACAAGGCGACCAGTCAACTCACGTGAACTCACCAGCTAGGGATCTTGGCGAGAGACACCATCTTGGACTTGTTTCTTGGCTACCATTAACATCTAGGCAGTCTTGGTTAGGGTGTTCAAATCCTGGGATAACCTTATCCTTGTTCATCCTCTCTCGCTGGGTTCATGAGTCGGCTGCCTCCTTCTCACACATGGGCCTGCCTGCGCTCTAGCGAAGCACCGTGCGTGCTTCAACACCATTGAATGCGTCTGTGAGTGAACAAGGCTGTGAGACGGCTATTCCCTCTTGAAGCTGGAAATGGTCTTGGCGATGGCATAACCTGTTCATCTGCACAATGCATTCACAGTGAGCTATGCATTGTTTTGTGCAAATCTGGCGGATTCACTCAGTGCTGGAACTGGATGAAGCCATCGCGACACGACACGACGCCCTCGAATATCCTCCATGAGATCGAAGTCATCATCAAATACCTCTTATCATCACCATTGCATTACGGCAACGGAGGAAAGACGAATGGATAAAAGGTCTCAATTCACTCATCAGCCTGTGCACTTCACCTCCTGCTCACTCGGACCAAGTCAATCATTACCAGTTCATCCCAAGTTTACCGAACAACCCGCCTTTCACATAGCCGTGAACCGAGGTCCCAAACGATCGGATGGACGGGAGAACGATCTCCTCCTTCCCGCAGATGGCTTGTTGGTGAGGAGAAAAAAAAATTGGGTGATTTTTTAGATGATGGCTTCAAGAGCCAAGCCCTCCCCCGCAAAATAGCTAGCCAGCCAGCCATCTCGCTTGTAATCTTCTGTTCCCCCGCATTTTGGGCAGCCGGATCCCCTGACCCTGCCCTCGGTCTCGCTCTTCCTCTAACCATGTCATCTTCAATGACAGCAAAAGCGGAATAGAGTCATAGGTGACAAGAACGCCACAACCAGTATCAACGGGAAAAACCCACATCTCAAGTTCCTGCTGCGCCCCCCTCACAACCTGCATCCCCCCAAGGCCTAGAAGCTTACTCCCCCTGGTTTTAAAAGAGACTCTCAAAGTCTATTCTATTAAAGCCTCGTACACATGATCACCCCCATGTAATGAATATCCACGGACATGCTGTCCAAAAGAGGAAGCTCAAGACCGTGGGACAACTCCACTTTGAAGGGAGACCATTGAATTGCCGCTTCGTCAATCTTCTTCCCCAGGATCTCATCTACATTTTTCGAGAAAAAAAGGGGGCCAGTAGAAAAAAGAAAGAGAAAAACGGCCCACTGATATGCTCCCCGGATTTTCTCCAGATTTGCTCTTGTTTTTCGCTGTTCTTGATAACCTCATTTTTCTCATCCCCCTCTTCTCCGCCCTTTTGCACAAAATATCCCCTCCCTCTCTCTCTTCTCCAACAAAACACATCCCAATTTCTCCAAAAATTCCTTTCAATTCTATCATCACTCCCTCCGGACAAGCGGCTACACGCCTCCCCCGCCCTTTTATGTGACAGAACGTGCATGCCCAACCGCGTGGTTTTATCACGGAACAAACCACGTTTTCTCCTCGTGCCTCAGCGTAAAAGAGGTCCAAGCGTAATTGGTATACAATCCATGAGGAAAAAGTTCTGTGCATCCTTCCTTCTGCATCTAGACTCTGCAGAGACACCTTTTCTTTTTTGCTTCTCTCTAACCATCGCATGTGGCGGTCAAGGGTTCTCGGTTCCTTCGCTTCGTTAATCGCTCGCATGAATTTGATGGCAAAAGGAAAAAAGGAGAGGCGGGTCGCATGTTTCATAGAAAAAGCAAGAGAAGAGCAAAAAATAACGAAAATATGATATATCGATTCAAAGAGGCGGGGGACAAGAGGACTTGAGCATTGCTTTTGCTCAACTGATAAGCTTAGATGGACTTGACGATACTCGAGTCTGAGCTGTCGAGTCTGAGAAACTCATCACGTTAAACAGATGATTCCTGAAAAATGCAAAATATACACTGAGTCTATTCAGACACTTGTGTAGGTAAATGTATGTACCGTCAACTCCTATATACTAGATACCTTCATCCTCAACTGGCACCCTTCCCATCGGAGGCGCAATTCAAGCCCCTAGGCTTTTCCGTAAACATATAATCAGTCGCGACACGAAACTGGGGTATCCGTCATATCCGTCCGGCTAATCCTCCAATGCCGTCCTTTAATGTGTCGCTATCCAAGACGCAGTCCATCCACGGAAGCCGTGTCTTCATTATACAATGTGATACAAAAGAAAAGTATATAAATCCGCTCCTCCAATCACACACGGTGACTTCATACATGTATGTTATCGCGCCGTCCATCGTCCGAGGTTGGCCTGCTCTCGTTGGCTAGCTCCGTCATACTTTCCGTCTCGTACTTATTTGAGCGTGTGTTAGCCCGGAACTGGCTAAGATTATGTCGGTGGTGGTGATGATGGTGCACGCTGATCTCAGGCGCCATGCCACCCACCAACTCGGTCACGTCTGGTCGTCGACCCATGCGCAGGTCGCTCATCAGGCTCTTGCATGCACCCCACGATGTGACCATGTAGATGAGCGCGTTCCAAAAGCCCTGTAGTGGAAGCACAAAAGCGCTCATAAACTCGAGCGGCACTGATGAGTGCTTGGTGTGGAACACAGCATATACACGGTTGGCGCTCGACGGGATCCAGGTAATGAGGATGGCCGTGAAGAAGAGGAGAGCACACTTGGTGTACTGCCATGCTGCATTGCTGAGCTCGCGATTCCGTCGTCGAGCTGGGTTGCGCTGAACGGGAGGAACCTGCATGCTAGTCCGCGTCTGCTGCTGCTGGATCGGGAGCACTATATCGGCAATGTCTCCGGAGCTAGTATCTGCCGAGATAGTCACCGAGTAAGCTCCGTTTGTGTCCTGCGGGCTGTTGACATCCGGAGCTCGGCGGCCTATGGGCTGAAGGTGGATTGCATTTGGAGCCATCACTTCGGTCGTTACCGAAACCTCGGTGGTCTTGATCGTGGCGAGAGCATCTCCGAGGGAAGTGAGATCCTGATCAGTCGAGCTGAAGTTATCGAGTTCTCGTCGTTTGCGGTAGATGGTGTGTCCAGCGCGGATGTAGATGAAGAAAGTGATGGCAATGACGACCCTGTGAGTGTTAGCACTGACTTTTAGTTTCAGCTCGAGTGTTGCTTACCAGATAGGACCGTAGAAGGTGATGATGCGCCAGATATCCCACTCAGGACTAACCCAGCACCACAGCGTTGCATCACCATACATTCGCTCGCCCTCCCTGTTCTTGATGAAGATGTAAACAAAGGCTGGAATGAATGGGATTCCGTAGCAGCCGACAAGGTAAGGGATTTCCATCTTGCGAAGTCTTCGGGCGTCAAACTTGAAGTAAAACGTCAGATACACATTGATGGCCATGGACAGGGTCCAAAATGCGTCTGCGGGCATGAACCTGATCACGTTAGTATATGTCGAGGAGTATTCAGACAGGCACTTACATCTGGATCAAGAAGGCCTGGAACTGGCAGCCCACGGAGTTAGGGGAACTCAGATATTGCCTCGACATTAATGTTCCAACATTGGTCATCATGTTTCCAAACGAGGCGTAAAAAACTAGGCGGTTGATGGGTTTATGAAACGCCTTGGATGACACAAACGTGCCAATGACGAAGAGGGAGCCTAGCAACGAAAACACCGAGCATACTCGTTCAATAATACTGATTGAATTAAGCTGCGACGGCGTGAGGATCTCTGACGACGACATGGCGACGGAGTTGAAGGGCGAGGCCTAGAGTGATAATTGTTGTATTGATAGTATCGTGGACGTCGTGTAATTGGGTCGTTCAGTCGGAGTGAGAGCAGGCGATGTCGTCTCACCGATAAAATATCATTCTCGTAAACAATTTGATCCTTTGAAGAGTTGAAGAGTCGTTCAAGAGGTGGTCAACTTGTGGCAAGTCTCGTGAGGTTGCCTTTGGAAGCTGGATGACGAAGGCAGGTCCAACCCAGCCTAGAAGTATGAAACCAGGAACAAAAGGCAAAGCAAATCAAGACAGGCCAGGGTTATTATGATGTACTCTAGCGTGATGATGGACAGGCGAGAGTGAACGAGGGGAGAACGCAGATCATCATGGCAGGATGGCAAAGAAGGGATATGGAGGGGACGATGATGGTGGATGTGGTGGGAGAGACAAGATACAAGTAGTAGTCTTGCCCAGAAGCAGCCAAGAACCCGGCACAAAGGAAGACAAGAGGTGTGTGTAGATGTGTGTTGCAGGGAGGGGCAGGAACAGGATTCGAATGGTTCGAGGGACAATCCAAAAGAGGAAGATGAGGCTGCTGCTGCTGCTGCTGCTGCAACAAAGGAGGGGGAACTAGAAGAGCTAGAACGAGAGACTACGACAGAGAGGGGGATAAGAGGACAGGTGAGGAGGAAAAGGAAGGGTCTAGGTCACGGAAAACCGTTGACGAGGGTGCCCCTGCGAGCATGGACGGCTAGCTTGATGCGCTGGAGATGGGATGCGAGTGGGCTTCCTGTCGGACGCATCATTAATGGGTCCCCGGGGAACAGGGCAGGGAGACTCCAAGGTGTGCACAGGGAGAGAGACTCGAGATGGAGCTCCACAAGGTTGGTTGGCTTTGACGTAACAAACATCGAGGGCAGCTGTGTTTGACGGATATCTCGGTGGTAGAAGCAGCGGAGTGGCGTAACTTGGTATGACAAGAATCAGGAAGAGGAAGAAACGGCCCAAAACACGACAGCGGGAGGACGATTAAGCCTCAAAGTCAAACTGGACGGCAGATAGAACGGGAGGAACAGTGGACGATGGCAGCCCAGGCATGGCAATCCATCTCGCATTAGGGCTGTATCTGCCACAGACAGACAGGCAGCTACTGTAGAGCGTCCGCCAGACGAGACCTGTTGTGGCCTAGACAGCTCGGCGCAAGCTCTCTAGGGCCCTTGTCGTCGAGGTAGGAACGCGGATGGGGAATGGCACGGAGAGAAGAAAAGGTGGCGACGAATCAATGGCGTTGGAGAAGGGAGCAGCTGGGTAAGGACGGGCCAGCGGGCCTGTTTGTGCTGTGCGCATTGTGCATTTCCAATGGATTATTGATATGTAATGGGTGGTGTCTGATGGTGTGTGTCTGTCTGTCTGATGGAGGTGTGAAGGCAGAGATGATGTGTGTGGAGATCAGTTTGTGGAGAAACCTGGTGAGCAAAAGCCCAGAGGTGCCCACCGCATGCCTGAGGATCTTGGGGTTGGTCAGCCCCCGTCTGTAACCCGTTGATGCCGGAAGGTGCAGTGGACCTTGTTGAAGAGAAGAGTGGGCAGGTGGCGCAGTCCCACTGGAATGACCTCCTCCTCTGAGCAACCAGCGGCACGTAAAACAGATCCCCTGGAGAAGCATTGACTCTGTTGAAGAAAGCACTGACTCTTTACTGCTGACATTGAGTAATCCCTAGCTTCATTTCATTACTCAAAGATCCTGATCCTCCTTCTCTTTGCCGCCATAGTGTCAGGAACGGCGCCCTCCATACGGCCCTATTCTTACGTTTGCATGTCTTCCTCGACCCCTGAGCGGCCAGACAGGAGCCTTCATCTCCTACCAATTCAACTGTCAGACTCGGCACTAGAAGCCGTATATTCAATGACAAATGCCCCGAGAAACTCGGCCGCGAGACAGTTGACAGCAATGATCTTCACCCTCCCGAGACAGAGCTATCGATTTTTAATTAAATTTTGGTCTTTTGTCTAGGCCTCGGTATAAGTCACAACGTTCGGAATCGGCATTCCTAGAGTTTTTTGCTCTTTCATCTTCACGTGGTTGCCTGATCGTCTCGCCCTCCCTCCCTTTTGCTCAATTTCCCCAGAGCCAAGCCCAATCGTGACCCTCCCCCAGCTTTTCCCTTTCCTTCTCAGCTCCCGTCGAGCAGCGCCCGCTGGAGAAAAAAGGAGGATCCAATTGACCGCATTGTCTTGGTCTTTCCCATGTCTTTTGCTTGGCGCGGGGTTTTTTTTTTCGCCACGACAGCAGCTCTTGGCCAGCCACGCCCAGCCCATGGGACCCCTGCTCTCTGACGCGGCTTGGCATCTGGGGGAAAAAGAAAAGAAGAGTGAGAGAGAGAAAAGAGAGGGGCGATGGGGACGGCAGATGGAGGATCCGGGGAATATTCAGCAAAGCAAAGGTCAGCAGTTGACGGAGGCGTTTTGCCTCGTCCTGTTCAACACCATCTCTCTCGTATCCAAACAATATGCTTTTCTCACTGCTTCATGATAAGCTTCACTGACCTCACAGGCTGTACTGTACACAGCATCTCCTCCTTCATCAATCATCAGAGACACGCAGACCCTCACAAAGCCCAAGTGGAACCTACCTTTCTTCAGCGTCTTGTCCCCCCTCCCCTCCGCCAAGCAGTTCTACGACTCAACTTGCCGCCTTGTTCCCTCTTAAACCCCGTGTCAAAAGTCAAAGCGCTCAAGCCGTGGCTGTTCAACCCCAGACGCCAACTGCGCGTATTCTTTCTTCACCGGAGTTTGTGGTAGCAACCGCCGGCGCGCGCCTCATCACACGCCGTTCTCTCGTTCTGGCGCGATGGAACATGCGGTAGAAGAAGCGGCTCCTGGTGGTATCTAGTTGTCTCTTAGAATCAAGGCCCCTTTCTCTGTGCGGGCGGCTTTGCTTACGGGATCGACGGCCGCCTCTTCCGTAACTCGAGTCTACCATTGGCGCTGTCATTGAAACCCTGCGGCTTGATCGATGCTGTGACAAATGAAGCCTCCATCGAGGTTTCAGTCCATCTTTATCGACCATGTTCGCGCCGTCGTCTTGGCCACGTGTGTTGACCGCAAATCATTTCCCACGAGGGCCACTTTCCTCGAGATGCCACGCGGGAGACCAGGCTTCACGATGCCACCAGTATCGTGTCACATCTCTTGGGGGCAGTCTGCTCCTCTGCCTTGCACCGATGGACGCCACATACGCAGTGAAAACGATGAGACTGCCACCTTTCTTGAGCGGTGTTATATGCCACGTTTGTTGGGCGCAGGATGCAACGGTCTGGGCTTGGTCGGATGGCCCTTGAAGGTTTCTGGCTTATGCATATCTTGTTATGTGCATCCATTACAGATGCTGGTGAGCACAAAAAGTCATGGTGGTGCCATGTCGATGCACACTAACGGCACAGTCACCCAATCTTTGGCCTCGCTTCTACAACACCAGGCCCATGGGAAGCGTCATGATGCCAGCTTCCCCAGCTTCTCGTGATGCCACTCGTTCGACTATCTCTACGCCGAGTGATCAGATCCCCATTGTGAACCCAGAAAATCTCGCAAACCCCAGATTTTCCCCGGGGGCTGGGCGCGATTCTGGGGTAAAGGGCAAAGAGAGAGATCTGGGGTTTTTCTTGGTCTGCTCAGTACACGGTGTCTCACCACCCCCATCTCTGCTTCATGACGGGACAAAGCTGCGACTCGATGGAATAAGAACAGCGGCTCTTGGCAGATGGAATGATTGCGAATTTCTCGTCCCAGTGAATCCTCATCCTCGGGCCACACCAGCCAGTTTAGTACCTGGCCCCGCGGACTTCCATCACCACCTTACCAAGGTCATCGCCAATGGCATTGTCACTTGGCGCATCCTTCAGCAACCTGGAAATGGAGGGTAGCCCGAGTGGTCGGGTTTCTGTTAGCCCGCGCGCCCAGACTCTGAAGCTACTGTGAATCTTGATTATTGGCCCAGCATCCATCATCTGAGACAAGAGAACAAAGGAGAGCTCGCTGGTCAAAAGCCATCGGTCACTGTTCTAAGCCCGGGCCCAGTGTCATTTGTTGTCCCAGACTCATTATTGCCACAGCTAATTCCCGCCGCCGGCGAAGCCATCACCAACCCCGCGCCAGACCTTTTACTCTTGGCAATGGCACCATGGCTTTCAACAGAGTCATCATCATCGCCGCACGTACCATCTTCGAGATCCTGATAATTATCCATCATCCCATGTCCTCGTTCCCCTTTCTCCTCCCTGGTCCTTGCAGGGCTAGGGGAAGACCTTACGCCCGAGTTGTTGTCTGAACGAGAGAGCTTGGTCCCCCCCCAGCATAAAACCAAGCTTGCCTGGAATCAAGGTCCCCTGACATCCTTGGCGAACCTAGATTGTCGAGAACCACGGCTGCATCGACAATCTTGGTTCTTGTGCCCGTTATTCTTTGTCAGATCCCGACGGCGTATCCGAGCGGTAGACTATCCCTTGTCGCGTGATCCCTTGAGCTGGTCAAGATGCTTGCTATATGGTATTACAGAATACCAGCTACGGTTATTTTCAGTCATTAACTTCAAGTTCAGAGTATCATTCCAACACCCCTCTTCTAGGCTGTCGACGGAGGACTGTCAAACAACCAAGATAGAGCCAGCCACACTAAAACCATAGCAAGACCAGCTACAGACCCCTTGCTGTACCTTTTCGAGCCGTTGCGTACGCTAACCTGGTAGCCCCTGAATAGCTTCAGATTGAGCGCAAAATCCGACCCTCCGCTTCTAAGGTCTCACCGGCTTAGCCTCAACTGGGAGGCGTTTTCCGGAGCTATTCCCGGGAATTGATAGACTGGACTTGATGGTCTGGTTCTAGAACGACCTTGGGGGGATGGAGGCCGTCGATGTTATTTGTTGGAGATAGACCAAGACGATTTTTCATGCTGGGACACGAGTCAATGTCGAGTCGAGCTGTCTCTTCTCGTAATAGCTAGCTGACCTATGGAAGAAGGTTCTCCCCTAGTTTGATTCTAGGCTTGGTCTTGTTAACGTCATTTCGCGGCCGGACATATGGCTGGCGTCTTACCTCGACCGTACCTTGCAGATGCATCTCAAGTTCGACTCAAGAGATAGCCCCCAATCCTATCTGCCCTGGCTTACGTTGCCTGGCTGGTGTTTTGTACAGTTCACCTCTGTCGGCATCTCCTGAGCAGGCACTTCATTCGCCGGCATCTCAGCCTCGAAGGCTGTGTCAGATGAAGAAGAGCCAAGAGCTATTGGCGCCGACCCTTCTAGCTCGTATGTAGGATGAGGAACACAGTCTGAGGGTAATTGTGCCTTGTACTCGACTTCTGGCTTTTCTGAGCTGCCACCCTCGACGTGGGCGAGTTTCTGCTCCTTGGGCTGCTTCTGTCGTCGTTTCCACCACCAGACGCCGAAGAAGGCGGCGCATGCTAGGAAGACGAATGATGGAATGACTTATCCGACGATGATGGGTATGTTTGCTTTTGAAGAGTCGTCTGGTTCTTGATTAGTTTGTCATTATTCATAAGAAGATGTACTGGATATACCATTCGGGTCAGAGCCCGAGCCAGAGCCCGGATGTGCCGTCTGAGTGACCTTGAGGGTACGTGTAACAGTGAAAAAGTCTGGCCCACGATTAGCTCTCATCCTAGAAACTTGGCCATCTCAACATACTGCTTAACGAAGCTGTCGCAGCTCCTGTCTTGGTCCCCAAAACAACCGTGATAACCCCACCAGTGTAATCAGTCAAGACCGTAGTCGCACACCCACTACACGAAGTGGTCGGTATGACATTCTTATTGGGTGCTATGGTGGATGCACTTTCAGAGTCTTTGCACTTGTCGAGGAACTGCTTGAATTCGTTTTGCACGTCGGCGTTTACGGTGTCTTTGGTTGAATCGCTGTTTTCTTTTACGCAGTCTATGCAGATGTTGTAGACTTGCATGAAGGAGCCGTTCTCGGCGCATAGTCGTTCTGTCTTATCTCCGTCTGAGAGACCAATCTTGTATGCGTTGTCTAGAGCGGGTCAGTTTCCGGAAAATCATGGCTAGAGAAAGGAGGCGTACTGCAGTCATCGTAGCATACCGCAGGAGTTGTATCTCGTCGAAGATGAACATGTCCTTCAAGGTTACTCTGAACAGAGACTTGAGGTTGCAACATGGACCTCCATGTCTGCCCAGCATATTCAAGTAAAAAATCCATCTTCAATCGTACAAGTAATGTTTGGACATGCCAAGAAATCAAGGTAAGGATATAAAAGGGAAATTGCAAAGAAGACTATTTTTCGGGTCGTTGGTATCTTTACTTATTTGAAGCATCCTCTTTAAATCTTTTGTCGATCACCAAGGTCAAGTTTTTCCAACACCGCCTTGATCACACACAGACTGTGCGATTTAATCAGTGGCGTCGAAGATCTTTGTACCGCCACCAAACGGAAACTCCAGTATCCAGCCAGCCAGCAAAAGACGTCTCTTGGTTGTCAAGTGAAGGGATTCGCCCCGTGTTCCTAGCGCTGATGTCGATCAGCCTTGTGAGGCACGCTTGACGTTATGGTTGTCGATCATTGAGGCTTAACCGTAAGACCCTTTTTTGGTAACGTTGGGAATTGGGAGAGTGCAACGTGAGATACTTTGGGTTTGGCGAATTATTTGTTGTAAATGATATTTCTGGGGTATCAAGGCTGGGTTTCAACTTGGAAGTACATGGAAAAGAATGAAAGCATCGTTCACCCTTCGCTCTCTCGACTACAACTTCATTTGGAGGCGCCTGCTCCGTCGGTGTCTCCATTCCCTGATTTGCTTTCTTCAGGCTTGCTCTCCCCTCCCTTGCCATCTCCCGCCTTAACCTGCACTTCCCCATTCTCTCCAGTCCCTCTCTCCCCCAGCTTCTTGTCCGTCGACATCTCATGAGCAGCAACCTCGTTAGCAGCCATCTCAGCTCCATCCGGAGAAACCTGATCCGGAACGAAAGGTGTTGAACCCTCCAGCTCATATGTAGGCCGAGATACACAGTCCGAGTGCAGCTGGGCCTTTTCCACCTTGGGTTCTTCATCCACTTCGATCTGGGCTTCTTGATCCTTAACCCTTTCTCTCCTTTTGTACCATCGAAAGCCGAGGAATGAAAAGACGATCAGGAGCACGACCGAGGGGACGACGGGGCCGATGATGGTGGCGAGGTTAGTACTAGATGGGCTGTCTGGCTCTGGAAGCAGGTTAGTACATGCTGAGAAGGGGTAATGTTGTAGCTATACCGTTGCGATCTACTTCTGAAGTAGTAGTCGAGGATGGTCGTCCAGTCTCGCGATATGTAACTGTCTGCTTGACTGTTACATACCTGAAGGATGACCCTTATCCCACTGTTAGCACTGGCCCAAGGAACGCAAAGAAGACCATGTGGCTTACTGTCAAGAAGCGACGATGTTGGTACCGTCTTCGTTCCTAAAACGATCATAATAGTAGAGCCTCTGTAATCCTCCAAGGCCGTCGTGATACATCCATCACAGTCTGTAGTAGTACTCAGGCTCTCTGTCGTCAGCGGCTCGAAACCCCCTATCGTCGTCGTTGGCTCTACGTCCTCCTCCGTTGTCGTCACCTCCACCTCGGGACCCGGCCCTGTCGTCGTCTTTATATCCTCCTTCCCTTCACAATAGCTGATGAATTGGCCAAATTGGGGCTCGACATAATCATGTAGACTCGTTTTGGTGCCGTCGGAATTTTCTGCGATGCACGATGTACAGGCATTGTATACCTTCATGAAGCTACCATTGCTGTCACATAGTTTGTCGCTTTTCCCAACCGATAGTGCGATTTTGTAAGCGCCATCTGTACACATATCATCATCGTCAGTCAAATAAAAAAAAGCCATCAGCTGGAACTCTTTCGACTGACTGCAGTCATCGTAGCACGCTGCCGGTGCGACATCTCGGCTAAAGAGGCCCGAAAGAGCGTTCCTCCAAACCGGCGAAACCCCTCGAAACACTCGTCCAAGAGGTGATAGTCTACTCTCCATGTTTTAATATGCCTTGGAAGAGGACGCTATCGGTTGGCGGGAGGAAAAGAACGATGAGAAAGAAGGAAGAGGCTGGGGCCAACGATTCTCGCTACTCGCTCTTGTTAAACAAAAGGGCAGGTGATGATATCAATACCCTGGTATACATATCATGCAAGCCACTTCTATTCCATGCAGTACACAGCCCAACCGCTCTTCAGCTGCATCCTACGCAGCCTGATTTGAGCCCTTCCTCAGATAGCGGGGAGACTCCCAAGAACATACTGGGTTAAAAAAAAAAAAGACTTGTTTATTTCCTTCGACCAACCTAGTCGAATGCGCAAAGAGCATCTGCTTATGAGTTCAAGAGGTTCGAAGCTTCGTTTACCAATCTTCAATGTAAAATTTGCGGTTCATCTCATCCACGGCCTTGTGGTTTGTTCCACAACAGCATCAAGCCTCACCCAAATTGAGGGGGGCGGCGACCGTCTTATGCACCGTGGCAAGCATCGAGTGGGTAGAAGGAGATGATGTATGTACAGCCCTTTTGCCAAGTCTTAAATCGACCATTGCATGCTTTTGTTCTCTCGGTGTGCCCACCGCCAATGGCAGCCCCGTCAGGCCCAATTGCAAATGGATTGGTAAATAGATCAGCAGTGATACTTCTTCTTCTTTGAAAAGAAACATGGCAGAGGTCGAAAGTCTGTAATCTGCTGAAATAAAGGTGCTTGGCACCCCAAATCATTCCATGCCAACGGAGAACTATGGCGATCTGAGCTATTACAATATCTTGACGATACTTTCTCCCATACCCCAAATATACCTTGAATCCTCAGACAATTCAAGAGAGCCTCCGCCAACGAAATCCCTATCACCTCGAGTTAGTCGTTGGAGCATTGGCCACGAACCCATACAACCACATAAAACTATGCGTACCCAGACCTCATGTAGCATCGTTTTCCCGAGATGATTCAATCCCAACCTAGGTCATCCCGCCCATTGGACAAAAAGTTGCGCCGAGGTTTGATACTGAAGCACCATACCAGTGTGTCGGCTTGCCTGACTTCCAGTCTCCGCTTGTTTGGTTTTGTTGCTGGCTTTTGTGTCTCAAATGTGGCCCCCTCAAAGAAGAGTTGGTTCCCTGTGCGACGAATATACAGATTGTCCCTAGTATCAAGTGCAATCGGTTCAGTGAGCCAGTCAAGACGGACCCATCCCACAGAGTCGCGGTGACCGTCGGCAAACTCGACAAGCAGACCTGTGAGAGTTTGGTACCAACGACTACTGACAACCCCATCGACGCAGGGGTAGATCTTTGATATCCCTCTCATGGAGCATGAAGTGTACCAATACTCCCATTTATCGATGCCCTTGAGCGAAGGCAGCAACCGGGACACTGGTTGAGTCGGCAGAGCGTCCTGGGAAGCAGGGAAGGGGTGATTGTTGTCTCCTTCGAAAGCAATAAACTGGAGCTTGTATTTCATTGTCGCATGCTCTAGTTCATTAATGAAGACACGGCATGCCAGTAACCCCGGGGAAGATAAGGTCCCTGATCGTTCCATAGTAGTTCCTAGTAACGCCATAGATTTCGGTGATATGTTCACCCTGGTGCACAGGCATGAAAACCAAAGACAACTCAGCGGGATTAGTGATGTCTTCCAAACCCGGTACTACAGGCAGGCTCGGCTGATTTAACCCCTGATCCCGCTTATGGGAGAAGATGGTTAGAAGATTCCCCCGCTTATCGAGTGCCACGGAGTAGCCATCGATGTCGGGTGAGTTGCACTCAAAGAATCGCATCCGAAGATGAATTCCACTCCATGCAGTCAGTTCCTGCATTGTGTCGATGTTGATAATAGTGAGAGTGTTTGGTATTGGTATCTGCCAGTAAATTCGGCGTAGAGGGCGGTAACGGATTCCTCCTCCCCAATCGGGCTCTCGATACCACCATGCCCCTGGCATGATTGGATAGTTGCGACACCATGCCTCTCGTTGATGGGGTGCAACTGCGAACAACTGTCGAACCCCGGTTACATCAACCGCCAAAAAGCCATCGGTTGTGCCATCAAGTAGCGGGATTCGACATACAAACTCAGACTTGTCTGAAGCATTCGCGAAAGAGCTTGACAGGGAGTTGATCACTCCCGGGTTGCCTTTCGGCGATGATTGTATGTCCTGGACGTAGTGCTGGCCATCAATATTGATGAAAGAGGCGTAAGTAGGACGGCTTGGGTCGTAATAAAGTGTACATGGATCAATAGGCCACCTGTCGCCTCTCCCCAAGACTGTAGTGATTGCAGTCTCCCTGACAAGGTAACTGGCAATCATCCGCCAGACCTCAAAGGGGAGCTGTCGTGGCCAAATTTCATGGTACGGCAGCTTGGTGGACAAAAGATTCGCGAAATAATGGGCTCTGCGTCTCTAGTGACTGGCTAAAGGCGTAAGTACCCAAAGTGATCCATCATATTGCATGGACTCCTCGGTGGCCCTAGAAGCGCTCCATTGGTAGCATTGAAGATGTAAAAGACGACTTTCTAATTCGTCGTTCCGGCAATAGGCCTCGGGGTGGCACAAGTGAGGTTTGGAGGCTCGCTCAACACGGTACTTACTCCTGGGTTTGTGGAAAACAAACTCCTTGGAGAAGCAGGCTTCATTGAGATCTGTAGATGGCCAGATAACCCCAGTCAGCAGAAGCATCGGTTATACATATGTAGCCAACACTTACACCCGACGACCTTCTCGCCTTTAACAAAGTCGAATTTGCACATCATGCATTGTATTTTGGTCGGATAGATTGTAAATTCAATCAGTGTATCGGATTCATCATGAGTCATGGCAGGATTGGAATATAGACACAACAGGGGTAGGCTAGATCTCAGGACACGAGACGTTGAGTTTTGTCGGACTCAAAAAAGGAGGAGGATGAAGGAAAGAAAGGAAAGAAAGGAAAATGAAAGAGAAGACGGAGGGTTTTGACCTTCAACATCGATGCAGCGTAGGGAAAGAACCACCCAACATCCATTTCCATATTCAATTGGCTACTTGCATAGGTAGGTAACGACGGCACGGTTGGATGCAGCCCTCATCAAACATTGCCACGCCTACCAAACAGAATCTCACGGCTGATATGCATCTAACCTCTCTACCCCATTCTCCGTCTATCTTCAGCCGATAGCTCGTAGGCGGCTTCCTCATTGGCCGCCATCTCAGCATAAGAAGACGATTGGACATGACCTTGATCGGTAGGCAATACTGAACCTGCTTGCCCGTGGCTGGGTCGAGGAATACACTCAGAGTGTAGCTGAGGCTTGTCAAACTGGGCCGTCTCTTGGTTATCTTGAGTACTTGGAGGAACTTTTGGTGATCTCTTGCGTCGTCTGTACCACCAGAAACCAATCCCTACGAGGGCCAAGACAACCACGACTGAGGCGACAACAGGTCCGGCAATCCAAGCTTTACTTTTGCCTGAGCTGTCTGGAAAATAGTTAGTTAGTGTACGAATGAAGCAGTGTTAACATACCCTTTCCCTCTGAAGAGCTACTCGAAGTTGGCAGATCTAGTTCATCTGACTCGGTTGTTGTTGAAGGAACATCTACTCCAGTTAGCCAAATACAAGGAGAGTGCAGTCAATACGTACTATTAGAAGTAACAGCTGGCACGTTTCTCGTAGTCGAACTATCTGCATCCTCAGTAGTTGCCGCCTCTGTAGCAGAGCTTTGCTCATCCTCTGCAGTCGTCGCCAAGGTAGTAGAAGCAGTAGCCAAAGTAGCAGACGCGGTAGCCATAGTCGCCCAGTTCGTCAACGACGTAAAACCGGCACAATAGTCTACAAAACGACCCAGCTTTGGCTCGACATACTCTCTAACGTTTTCAGAGTCGGTCTCATCTTCGATACAATCTGCGCAGGTCTGATATAGATCGTAAAAGCCGTCGTCTTCGCACAACTCTTCAGTCCGTCCAAACAGTCGTGCATACTGATATGCACTCTCTGTGTATCACACAAATTAGTAATTCACACTCAGACAGTCCAGTGAGAACCTTTGGCCTACCACAGTCAAAACATTGCGCTGGAGTAGACTGCCGACGGACCAGAGTCAATATGCCGTCAGCCATATTATCTCGAAACGCCATTACCCGCAAGCCAAACAAAATTGAGAAAAACAATGCAAACAGAAGACGCTGGCACCCGGAGGTCTCGGACGTTTTTGACCATCTCCAGCTGTCAGGGATGCAAACGCCAAGGCTGCAAGCAGGTTCAGCTGAGAGTTGAGCGCGATTCTGATTTGCTGCATGCCTCGGCAAAGTGAAGGGGTCATGAAACGGGAGTTATTAACCGATGCTGCATATTTAGAGCTTAATCCAACTGTTGTTTCTTTGGGTTTTTGGGGTGGAAGTCGGAAGAGGCTGTTGCAAGTTTGGATCAAGAAGTAGTTGTCAGACAGGCTATGCAGTAACTGTATCAAACCTACAAGTTTTAGGCTGTAGTAGTATTTGCACAGATATCATGTCACTTTGTGGATTAAACTAATCTTGGGACTAGCAGGGCTTTTCTTGTTGATCCCAGTTGCGGCTTGGGATCCTCAGGTCAAGATGCAAGCCATGTCACGCGCGAATTTCGAAGAACATCACCAAGGATCCAATCACTCCTCCTTATCACTTCTCCATTTCCTCTATCTACATGTAGGTTGCTGAAACATTCCCTTTCAAAGAACATGGCTCCTTTGGGCTGCCAGTCTTGAAGATGTTTGCTCGACCAAGACCAGACCTCCAAATATAACTTCACAAGGAGGGCCGTTGCCTATTTGTAATGGAGCAACACCATTAAATAGCAAGGCATCAGTCGAAGTCGGAGAATATTTGATGACTGCTGTTTGATGTGCCCAGCGACATGTTCACCTTCCTGCCTACTTCTTTTCTTCGCCATTCACTCTCAACCCGAAAGATTCTACTCTTTGTACTGAAAAGCCCGGCAAGAAGACGGGATGGCAGCAATAAACCCTCCAATACACTTACCTCCCAGCGGGGATCATGAAACTGCTCCACGGGAATCCACCCTGGCTACCTTGATCACATCACCACAACCTGGAGATACATCCATCGCTAGCGTCCATCTCCATCATGACTCGCAGAAACAACCGCCGGGCACGATCCGCAAAGCCCACAGGCAGCACCACTGAAAGCCAGCCAGTAGTCCCAAAGTCCGCCAAACAGATCAAGAAGCAGAAACGCCGCGAGCGACGAGAAATGAAACGGAACCGGGAGCGAAACCGCATGGAAGAACCCACGGTCGACAGCGACGGCGACATAGACGCCATCTCCGAGTCTGATTCAGAGTCCGAGCAGCAGAGCGGGTGCCGAAACATCAAACAGGAGAAGATGGATCTCGACCGACCTGGACCATTCGATTTTCAGAGACTCCGCACGGCCGTCACGTCCATCATTAAAGAATGCGTTGAAGAGTTTGGCATGGGAAGCAAGATGGATGACTACATGGACTGGCAGCCAGAGCCACCCAGGCCTGTGTATCTGGTTCTGATGAGCGAGATGCCATGTTATCCCGAAGGAAAAGTCCGCAGACATTGAGGGGGGGCTGTTGGTCTTCAAGCGTGTGCTGATTATGAGAGTCAGCTTGTAGGTTATTGGATATGAGAGATGATCTGAGATTGCTATTTGATGGATATTGGATGTTGGGTCTTGGGAGAGGAGAAAAGTGGTTAACGATGGGGAACTTGGAGGTTCATGAGAGTCGGCGTTTTGGGTTATTAGACATGAGAGGTATGCTGGTGCTAGCCCTCGGAGTACGATATCATCCCGAGTTTGTTACCTAATGATTGGGCCTTTGGATTATTAGATGGTATACGAAGCGAAATAATCTATTCAACAAGGTCATAGTCCAAGCGATGGATTCGCCGCTTGAATTAACTGCTCATGGGTAGGTGTGAACATACCCTGAACTCATGTCTCAAGAAGAATGGACCGACGGCAGCACGAAGAGATATACACGAATGACCTAGAGATCCATTAGATTCATGTATTTATCCCAGTTCTAGGGGATATCCTTTGGTGGAAGTAGAAAAGTGAGAGGTTGCGTGAGCGAGGAGGCATACTGGAACAAGGAAGGAGTCACCATCCACCATTCCTTCCCTCGACAACATCAACGATGGCAAGAACCACGTGCACGTGTACCCGAGTAAACATGATCCTCAGACTTCCTGCTTAGAGAGACAATCTAGCATCCTGCAATTCCCCTATAGCTCATCACCACCGAAACCAGTCCTACACCGACTTACCTCATCAGCTGTCACCAGCAATGGACGCTCCCATTTAACACTCTCACTTTTTTCTTTTCTTTTCTCCCCTCTCCCCAATTTGGCTACATTACAATCATGACGAGTAGATTCTCTTATGGTTCTGGAGCGTGCGGCTACTCTGGAAGCTACGGCTACAGTTATGGAGCCATCACTTCACAGCAGCAGGCCGCCCACTCCCGAGAGGCATCCAGGCACTCGGCCTTGTCTCATCCTTCTTACCCGCCGTCGGTACGATCGAGGAAGAGGACTTCAACCGACGAGCAGCATCCTCGATTAGAGACGTCTTCACATGTTCACACCCGAGAGTCCTCTGCCGTTGGGAGGAGGTCTTCCGTAGAAGATGAAGGTACACACGGTTATCGCAGAAGACCCAACGAAGTCAGACACTCTGAGGAAGCTCGCAGACGATCTATTGATCATCAGAAACATTACCATCACCCGCCTCAAATGCATCTTTGCGTCCCCGATCCTCATCATCTACATCACGCGCATCACATCCCTCATTGTCACCATGTGCACCAGCGATACGACCCACAAACAAGACAATTCCAGTACTCTAGCAGCCTTCCCAAAGACACTAAATTTCCCCCGCCATCCAAGAGCAAAGCCAAAAGCAAGGTGGTGGCGGTCAGATCGAAGAACAATGACATGTCCTGGCGCCGGATCAGCCAGAGCATGGGGTTGGTCAAGGCCAAGGAGCACAACCGACTTGAAGAGAAGGTCCCCGGTCCTACTCTGCCCAAGGTGAAGAAGAAGAAGAAGAAGTGGATGTGGTGGTGGTGGTGGGGCAAGAAGAAGGAGAAGGATCCTGTTGAGCCAGAGCATCACGATGTTTACAACGCGCCAAAGAACAAGGAACCCGAGATGATCGTTCGACCGGAATCAAGACCCGGTATGCTAGAGTGGCTCGGCGGCGAGCCACTACCTGTTCAATCACCACAGGCGTTGAAGGAACTATTCGAACAGGAATAATGAGTAGATGGACTTGGTACTAGATCAGTATCGGCTAAGTCACGGTTGTTGCGGACAGGGACGATGATTGTTATTGGAGGATGACCACTCTTTCTTGTTTACCCAGAGAATTATCCATTTCACTACAGAGTAGGTCAGTTATTCTACTCCTATTAACCTGAATGTGCTCTTCCTTCTCAATGCCTACACTCTTGTCTCTGAGACGGGAATGGCCAGTAAGCAGTGTGAAACCATTGGCACGGTATAAACGGCACCGTCTACCTTATCACCAAGGAACCAGTTTGACTAAGAACTAGTCTCATTATTATGAATTGATTCATCCCCTATCTATGCTCGTCGGGTATCAAAGGTACAACCTCACAGATGCTGAACAACCATGATGGGTTCAGTCGGCTCAAAACCCTACAAGATGACCACCCCTTGATAGGTTAGATAGTCTAAAAAAGCAAAAAAACAAAAACATGGCGTAGAACCCAAGATTCAGCCCTCTGGTCGATGGTGACATCACAGGGCTTGCACTCGGCTTTTCCCACCCCCTCAAACGGCTGAACGCCAATGCGTATAACCTCACATCTTTCAACGCTGGTGGCGTAAAACTTACGGTGAACACTCTCTCCCAAGAGAACAAATAAAATTAGCAGAGCCTCCTTGATCGACGATGGGGAGGGAAATGTGCACATGCAGGCCCATGTCGGGCTTCCCGGGTTCACAGCATATCTTACTTACCTTTTGGTTGTCAAATGTTAACCATCCGGAAGCTGGCCTTTTTTGTTTTGTGATTTCCTACTAAAAATGGGTTGCATGGTCGTTGCCTATGTTATGGGCGCATGACAGGTCCCGCGTTTGTGTGTGAAGATCCCCCACGGTGTATGTGTGGTTTCTCTGACATGTGGCTCCAACTTTTTTTTTTATTCTACTCGGAGAGAATCTGGGGTAGGGAAGTTGGCTTTTGTGTTGGCTTGAAACACCTTGTTTTCTGTAGTATGCCGTATCCGGAATCAGTCTGGATAGCTACTATAGCTAGGGATAATCCATGTATTCCCATCATCACCCCACGACTCGCAGTATCATGTTGCTACTGCCTAGGTATCGCATAAACATTTCTTTACTGTCGTCATCTGCCGTGTCACGTCTCTGCACCTTTCAACATCATCTTCAGAATGACTCAACCCCCTCGATCCCAAAATCACAAGAAATGCACCACACAATGCTCCCACAGCCTTGCTTACCTACGTACAACCCGTGCCCCCCCTTCATACCAAACTAAGTAATTGTATTTCCGGGTGAAAAGTGCATTTTCAGCGGGGCAAAATAAGAATATGCAGGTATCTCCTGAACATTTTTTGGAATTTCCAAAACTCGCAAGGAAAAAGCTGTGGCATGATGGGATGTCGCCTTTTCTTACGCGATAAAGGATGGAAATCACAAAGAGATCCATATGGGGCGGCAACACAACACAGCACACACACCCCCCGGCAAAAGAGAAGCCGCGAAAACACACAATAACAATAAGAGCTCCAGTTAAAACGAAACAAAATCACAGTCACATGCCCCCAGTCTGCAGAAAGCACTTCTTCCCGCAGGACCCGCAGAGCATGCACACTCCCCCCAATAAACCCTTCTGGCGAACCGAGGACCCTCCAAGATGATCTCTCAAGTACAGGTACTTACACTTCCATTCTCTCCGACACCCCGTCTTGTGGATCCCCGCGTGAAAAGGCTCGTCCCGAAGGCCCCCC